>CAJHNH020002153.1:0-87500 GCA_905116865.2 Candidula unifasciata
TGATATGATGACATACAAGATGCCTCTGATATGGTGTCATACAAGATGCCTCTGATATGGTGACATACAAGATGCCTCTGATATAATGACATACAAGATGCCTCTGATATGGTTACATACAAGATGCCTCTGATATGGTGTCATACAAGATGCCTCTGATATGGTGACATACAAGATGCCTCTGATATGGTGTCATACAAGATGCCTCTGATATGGTGACATACAAGATGCCTCTGATATAATGACATACAAGATGCCTCTGATATGATGACATACAAGATGCCTCTGATATGGTTACAAACAAGATGCCTCTGATATGGTGTCATACAAGTTGCCTCTGATATGATGTCATACAAGATGCCTCTGATATGGTTACATACAAGATGCCTCTGATATGGTTACATACAAGATGCCTCTGATATGGTTACATACAAGATGCCTCTGATATGGTTACATACAAGATGCCTCTGATATGGTTACATACAAGATGCCTCTGATATGGTGTCATACAAGATGCCTCTGATATGGTTACATACAAGATGCCTCTGATATGGTGACATACAAGATGCCTCTGATATGGTGACATACAAGATGCCTCTGATATGACATACAAGATGCCTCTGATATGATGACATACAAGATGCCTCTGATATGGTGACATACAAGATGCCTCTGATATGATGACATACAAGATGCCTCTGATATGATGTCATACAAGATGCCTCTGATATGGTGACATACAAGATGCCTCTGATATGGTGACATACAAGATGCCTCTGATATGATGTCATACAAGATGCCTCTGATATGATGACATACAAGATGCCTCTGATATGATGACATACAAGATGCCTCTGATATGATGACATACAAGATGCCTCTGATATGATGACATACAAGAAGCCTCTGATATGGTGACATACAAGATGCCTCTGATATGATGACATACAAGATGCCTCTGATATGATGTCATACAAGATGCCTCTGATATGGTGACATACAGGATGCCTCTGATATGGTTACATACAAGATGCCTCTGATATGATGTCATACAAGATGCCTCTGATATGGTGACATACAAGATGCCTCTGATATGATGACATACAAGATGCCTCTGATATGATGACATACAAGATGTCTCTGATATGATGACATACAAGATGCCTCTGATATGGTTACATACAAGATGCCTCTGATATGGTTACATACAAGATGCCTCTGATATGGTGTCATACAAGATGCCTCTGATATGGTTACATACAAGATGCCTCTGATATGGTTACATACAAGATGCCTCTGATATGATGACATACAAGATGCCTCTGATATGGTTACATACAAGATGCCTCTGATATGATGTCATACAAGATGCCTCTGATATGATGACATACAAGATGCCTCTGATATGATGACATACAAGATGCCTCTGATATGGTTACATACAAGATGCCTCTGATATGGTGACATACAAGATGCCTCTGATATGATGACATACAAGATGCCTCTGATATGGTTACATACAAGATGCCTCTGATATGGTTACATACAAGATGCCTCTGATATGGTGTCTCTTGTTTGCACATGCTGTTCACACATCTTCACTATGTTCTGATGTGCTTTATCTTCTGTATGTCTGTGCCCTGGTAAAATCCGTTTACTGTTGGGGAGGTTGAATGTTTACTGTGGGTGAGATCATCTGTTTACTGTGGGGGAAGGTTGAATGTTTACTGTGGGTGAGATCATCTGTTTACTGTGGGGGGGGGGGGGGGGGGGGGTTGAATGTTTACTGTGGGTGAGATCATCTGTTTACTGTGGGGGGGGGGGGGGAGGTTGAATGTTTACTGTGGGTGAGATCATCTGTTTACTGTGATCGGGGGGGGGGGGGAGGTTGAATGTTTACTGTGGGTGAGATCATCTGTTTACTGTGGGAGGGAGGTTGAATGTTTACTGTGGGTGAGATCATCTGTTTACTGTGGGGGGGGGGGGTTGAATGTTTTACTGTGGGTGAGATCATCTGTTTACTGTGGGGGAAGGTTGAATGTTTACTGTGGGTGAGATCATCTGTTTACTGTGGGGGGGGGGGGGGGGGGGGGTTGAATGTTTACTGTGGGTGAGATCATCTGTTTACTGTGGGGGGAGGTTGAATGTTTACTGTGGGTGAGATCATCTGTTTACTGTGTGGGGGGGGGGGGGAGGTTGAATGTTTACTGTAGGTGAGATCATCTGTTTACTGTGGGGGGAGGTTGAATGTTTACTGTGGGTGAGACCATCTGTTTACTGTGGAGGGAGGTTGAATGTTTACTGTGGGTGAGATCATCTGTTTATTGTGGGGGGAGGTTGAATGTTTACTGTGGGTGAGACATCTGTTTACTGTGGGGGGGGGGGGGGGTTGAATGTTTTCTGTGGTTGAGATAATCTGTTTACTGTGGTTAAGATCATCTGTTTACTGTGGCTGAGATCATCTGTTTACTGTGGCTGAGATCATATATATTTACTGTGGGGGAGGTTGAATGTTTACTGTGGCTAAGATCATTTGTTTACTGTGGGGGAGGTTGAATGTTTACTGTGGCTGAGTTCATCTGTTTACTGTGGCTGAGATCATCTGTTTACTGTGGGGGAGGTTGAATGTTTACTGTGGCTGAGATCATCTGTTTACTGTGGGGGAGGTTGAATGTTTACTGTGGCTGAGATCATCTGTTTACTGTGGGGGAGGTTGAATGTTTACTGTGGCTGAGATCATCTGTTTGCTGTGGGGGAGGTTGAATATTTACTTTGGCTGAGATCATCTGTTTACTGTCGCTAAGATCATCTGTTTACTGTGGCTAAGATCATCTGTTTACTGTGGCTAAGATCATCTGTTTACTGTGGCTAAGATCATCTGTTTACTCAGGCTAAGATCATCTGTTTACTGTGGCTAAGATCATCTGTTTACTCAGGCTAAGATCATCTGTTTACTGTGGCTAAGGTCATCTGTTTACTCAGGCTAGGATCATCTGTTTACTGTGGCTAAGATCATCTGTTTACTGTGGCTAAGATCATCTGTTTACTCAGGCTAAGATCATCTGTTTACTGTGGGGGAGATGATCTGAATGCTGTTGGTGAAATTGTTTGTTTACTGTGAGAGATCATGTCTATTGTGGGTGTATTCTCTGTTTACTGTGAGAGATCATGTCTGTTGTGGGTGTATTCTCTCTTTACTGTGAGAGATCATGTCTGTTGTGGGTGTATTCTCTCTTTACTGTGAGAGATCATGTCTGTTGTGGGTGTATTCTCTGGTTACTGTGGATAAATCATGTTTCCTCAGTTGTATGAGTGCATCAGTTTGCTGTAGTGTTGACTGTCACAGTTGGTTGTGTCCTAGTGCACTGTTGATGTTTTACCAGATGTGTTGTTATACCAGCAGTGTTGGTTAGGTTAGACCAACAGTTTTGTTGTAGTTTGACCAGCAGTTTTGTTGTTGTTTGACTAGCAGTTTTGTTGTTGTTTGACCAGAAGTTTTGTTGTTGTTTGACCAGCAGTTTTGTTGTCGTTTGACTCGCAGTTTTGTTGTCGTTTTACCAGCAGTGTTGTTGTTTGACAAGAAGTGTTGTTGTTTGACCAGTAGTGTTGATGTTTGACCAGTAGTGTTGTTGTTTGACCAGGCGTGTTGATGTTTGACCAGTAGTGTTGTTTTTTGACCAGGCGTGTTGATGTTTGACCAGTAGTGTTGATGTTTGACCAGCCGTGGTGATGTTTGACCAGTAGTGTTGATGTTTGACCAGCAGTGGTGATGTTTGACCAGCAGTGTTGATGTTTGACCAGGCGTGTTGATGTTTGACCAGTAGTGTTGTTGTTTGACCAGGCGTGTTGATGTTTGACCAGCAGTGTTGATGTTTGACCAGTAGTGTTGTTGTTTGACCAGGCGTGTTGATGTTTGACCAGCAGTGGTGATGTTTGACCAGCAGTGTTGATGTTTGACCAGGCGTGTTGATGTTTGACCAGTTGAGGTCCACACGTTTAGAGAATGCTGTTGACAGAACTACTGTACGGTGCTCCACACTTGGCAGACAATGGCAGGGACGTGACACGTTGTGTAAGCGTGTTCAGGAAGCTGTGATACAGTGTGCTGAGTGTGTTCAGGAAGCTGTGATACAGTGTGCGGCTTGTGCTGAGTGTGTTCATGAAGCTGTGATACAGTGTGCTGAGTGTGTTCAGGAAGCTGTGATACAGTGTGCTGAGTGTGTTCAGGAAGCTGTGATACAGTGTGCTGAGTGTGTTCAGGAAGCTGTGATACAGTGTGCGGCTTGTGCTGAGTGTGTTCAGGAAGCTGTGATACAGTGTGCTGAGTGTGTTCAGGAAGCTGTGATACAGTGTGCTGAGTGTGTTCAGGAAGCTGTGATACAGTGTGCGGCTTGTGCTGAGCGTGTTCAGGAAGCTGTGATACAGTGTGCAGCTTGTGCTGAGTGTGTTCAGGAAGCTGTGATACAGTGTGCGGCTTGTGCTGAGTGTGTTCAGGAAGCTGTGATACAGTGTGCTGCTTGTGCTGAGTGTGTTCAGGAAGCTGTGATACAGTGTGCTGCTTGTGCTGAGCGTGTTCAGGAAGCTGTGATACAGTGTGCTGCTTGTGCTGAGTGTGTTCAGGAAGCTGTGATACAGTGTGCTGACCATGTTCAGGAAGCTGTGATACAGTGTGCGACTTGTGCTGACCGTGTTCAGGAAGCTGTGATACAGTGTGCTGACCGTGTTCAGGAAGCTGTGATACAGTGTGCGGCTTGTGCTGACCGTGTTCAGGAAGCTGTGATACAGTGTGCTGAGTGTGTTCAGGAAGCTGTGATACAGCGTGCGGCTTGTGCTGAGCGTGTTCAGGAAGCTGTGATACAGCGTGCTGAGCGTGTTCAGGAAGCTGTGATACATCGTGCTGCTTGTGCTGAGCGTGTTCAGGAAGCTGTGATACAGTGTGCTGAGCGTGTTCAGGAAGCTGTGATACAGTGTGCTGAGCGTGTTCAGGAAGCTGTGATACAGTGTGCTGAGCGTGTTCAGGAAGCTGTGATACAGTGTGCTGAGCGTGTTCAGGAAGCTGTGATACAGTGTGCTGAGCGTGTTCAGGAAGCTGTGATACAGTGTGCTGAGCGTGTTCAGGAAGCTGTGATACAGTGTGCTGAGCGTGTTCAGGAAGCTGTGATACAGTGTGCTGAGCGTGTTCAGGAAGCTGTGATACAGTGTGCTGAGCGTGTTCAGGAAGCTGTGATACAGTGTGCTGAGCGTGTTCAGGAAGCTGTGTACAGTGTGCTGAGCGTGTTCAGGAAGCTGTGATACAGTGTGCTGAGCGTGTTCAGGAAGCTGTGATACAGTGTGCTGAGCGTGTTCAGGAAGCTGTGATACAGCATGCAGCTTGTGCTGAGCGTGTTCAGGAAGCTGTGATACAGTGTGCTGAGTGTGTTCAGGAAGCTGTGATACAGTGTGCGGCTTGTGCTGAGCGTGTTCAGGAAGCTGTGATACAGTGTGCTGCTTGTGCTGAGTGTGTTCAGGAAGCTGCTGAGCGTGTTCAGGAAGCTGTGATACAGTGTGCTGAGCGTGTTCAGGAAGCTGTGATACAGTGTGCTGAGCGTGTTCAGGAAGCTGTGATACGTGTGCTGAGCGTGTTCAGGAAGCTGTGATACAGTGTGCTGAGCGTGTTCAGGAAGCTGTGATGTGTGCTGAGCGTGTTCAGGAAGCTGTGATACAGTGTGCTGAGCGTGTTCAGGAAGCTGTGATACAGCTGAGCGTGCAGCTTGTGCTGAGCGTGTTCAGGAAGCTGTGATACAGTGTGCTGCTTGTGCTGAGTGTGTTCAGGAAGCTGTGATACAGTGTGCGGCTTGTGCTGAGCGTGTTCAGGAAGCTGTGATACAGTGTGCTGCTTGTGCTGAGTGTGTTCAGGAAGCTGTGATACAGTGTGCGGCTTGTGCTGAGTGTGTTCAGGAAGCTGTGATACAGTGTGCTGAGCGTGTTCAGGAAGCTGTGATACAGTGTGCGGCTTGTGCTGAGTGTGTTCAGGAAGCTGTGATACAGTGTGCTGAGCGTGTTCAGGAAGCTGTGATACAGTGTGCTGACCGTGTTCAGGAAGCTGTGATACAGTGTGCTGAGTGTGTTCAGGAAGCTGTGATACAGCGTGCGGCTTGTGCTGAGTGTGTTCAGGAAGCTGTGATTCAAGGTCTGGCTGATGTGACACTAATCACCAGGACGAGCTAGACAGCACTCTCACGTCTCTACCTCAGTGCTTTCATATCTGTGTTGGGAAAAGGAGGGGGGAAAGGGGGGGGGGGCAGGCCATATCTGGTGAGTGTATGGATACAAAGTTCTGTTTTTATAGCAGCAGAATGCAAACCAAGAAGAAAAGTTGGTTTAGGGAGAAGGTTACTCTCCCCCTGTTGCATACCATCTGCCGTACTGTGTGTGGCCGGTAAATTCGCTTTACACTAGCGAATGCACTATGTGCAATTCACAGAGGGAACTACAAACATTAAATCTTAATAAAGGTTTATATTACCCCCAGCCGTGCTGGTTAAATTAGAGGATTTGGGGTTTGCCCACATCTTATTCCCTACTGTAATTAAGATTGTATATTTAAATGTATTACAGTTATACTAGCTTTTGTTCACTGACACACTTACAGTTAAAATGAAACTTCAGAAAACTGTAAGAACATTAAAACTACATTTATTAGGATTTTCAATTCAATATAAATTCAAATGATAACTAAATAAAAGGCTGTGGATAAAATTATGGATTGGGAAAGCAACAGATGTTCCCACTTAGCTGTAGCTTAGGTCAGCTTCTGGCTAAGCCTCGGTGACACATCAGGCAGGCCGAATTTTCCGGTCCAGTCCAGACAATCGGGCATCTGCAGCTAAGTTTGATTTTACTTCTGGAACTTACACCTGTAAGTACTATCTGGAATACAATCTGGTACTAGAACAATAGAACAGTCCTTATACAAACAGTCAGGAAGGTTCTAACTGGAGACAACAATACCTCCAGTCTTTAAACTGTTACACTACACACATATATATGGAGTAGGATAGTAACAGGTGTTCACATTCTACTGGTATAGAATGGGAATGTATACAGAACATGGTCCATAATCCTGATGGGGAAATATTTAGGAAACCAGTTTCATGAATACTCTCAAGAACAAGAGTTTACATCACACAAAAAGAAAGGGCATTCCTCAGTGTAACTTGTTCTGATGTCTGCACACTAGTACTCCTTTAAAGGGTTTACATGCTTACACACACAGACATACAGTCATATTTCACAATATTCTCATTTTAACCACATGGGTTCACATCACAAAGAATGAGAAACAGGGAGTGAGTTTACCAAGACCAGGAACTCATAACAGGTGCTTTGCACTGTTTGAAAATAAATGGGATTGACATATCTCCATCAATATACTGGGTGCTGGGATAGATGTCAAAATACAATCATAGATGACAATGGGCTTTCCATCTGTCACAGTATTAACATAAAATATACAACACTCACTCCAGTTTGGATATAAATCCACCTGTGTGATAACATCTTAGTCAGTAGAGTTTAGAAGTTGTAAAGGTTGAAATATAATTATTACAATTGTAAAGCCACCTGCTGTAGAACTGAAATGTATTCCTAGTAATAGGGAAATATATCTACAACAATAATAATTACAAGCATGGGCCATATATCTCTTTTCTGCTTCTTCTTCTCTGACAGTGTGAATATTAAATTCAGCCTCACTGTGTTATTCACATTTCAAGCTCTTAAACTAGTCTCAGAATTATCTGGAATAAATCAAAATTAAAGCACGACAGTAATTTATCAAGCTAATTTCACCATGAGGTAAAATTACTTAGTAAGGATTAGGTATAATGAATATACACTTCATTCCTTTTTAATTGTCCCACCATGCTGGAAACCGGAACTGGCCGAGATTTCACATGAGGACATAATTATCAGTTAATTAATATAAATAAAATAATTAAAAATACCAATGCACGTTTCTAGTAGCAAATAAACATTAATTAAATCATCAAATAGATCATATGTTTGCATACATGTACATACTAGATCATAAACATGGTTAGTGAGGATAAAGAAATTTATCATAGTTTTTAAGCCATGTGGGGCATCAAATTTCATAATTCAGCAGATAAAATTAATTCAGAGGAATAATATCAATAGCTCAAATTACACTAATTATTATAAACTCACCCCTGGTAGGGAATTCAAACACAGGCAACAAGACAACCGAACTAACTGAACTGTGTCAATTGGGGAGAACAAAATCTTGACTCCCCCAATCGAGCCTGGAATGAAAATGGAAGTGGAGAGTCCTACCAAGGGGGAAGTTACTCTTCGTTACCCTTTTCACTACCCAATCGCCTTTTTAACTTTTAACTATTTAACTATAATTTTGCTACAATAAAGCATTAAGAAAAAGGTAAGAAAATTTCTTAATTAATTAAGCGTTACTCTGCTAATTAAAAGCAATAGGAAAATGTTTAGAACTTTGTTAATAATATTATCTAAAAAAAAAGCAATCTTTAAAAGGACAGAAACAGCTGTCCAGACCAGCTCGTCACACTGTGTCACCTAGCCATGAGAGGTGGTTGTGTCGTGGCTAGTCGCAGCATACCATCTGCCGTACTGTGTCACCTAGCCATGTGAGGTGGTTGTGTCGTGGCTAGTCGCAGAGATGGAAGGTTGGCTTTACAGCTGCGACTGGCAGATGGTTGTTGATCTGATTCTGGAGCTGCCAGTTTGTTCACTTTTGTGTCCTGAAAGCTGGAGCTGCCAGTTTGTTCACTTTTGTGTCCTGAAAACTGCAGCTGCCATATTGTTCACTTTTGTGTCCTGATAGCTGGAGCTGCCAGATTTTTCACTTCTGTGTCCTGAAATCTGGACCTGCCAGTTTGTTCACTTCTGTGTCCTGAAAGCTGGACCTGCCAGTTTGTTCACTTCTGTGTCCTAAAAGCTCGACCTGCCAGTTTGTTCACTTCTGTGTCCAGAAAGCTGGACGTGCCAGTTTGTTCACTTCTGTGTCCTAAAAGCTTGACCTGCCAGTTTGTTCACTTCTGTGTCCAGAAAGCAGGACCCCGTCTCCCTGTGACAGCCCTGCCTGTCTCCCTGTGACAACCCTGCCTGTCTCCCTGTATCAGCCTTGCCTGTCTGCCTGTGTCAGCCCTGCCTGTCTGCCTGTGTCAGCCCTGCCTGTCTGCCTGTGTCAGCCCTGCCTGTCTCCCTGTGACAACCCTGCCTGTCTCCCGTCTCCCTTTGTCAGCCCTGCCTGTCTCCCTGTGACAGCCCTGTCTGTCTCCCTGTGACAGCCCTGCCTGACTCCCGTCTCCCTGTGACAGCCCTGCCTGTTTCCCTGTGACAGCCCTGCCTGTCTCCCTGTGACAGCCCTTCTTGTCTCCCTGTGACAGTCCTGTATGTCTCCCTGTGACAGCCCTTCTTGTCTCCCTGTGACAGCCCTGCCTGTCTCCCTGTGACAGCCCTGCCTGTCTCTCTGTGACAGCCCTGCCTGTCTCCCGTCTCCCTGTGACAGCCCTGCCTGTCTCCCTGTGACAGCCCTTCATGTCTCCCTGTGTCAGCCCTGCCTGTCTGCCTGTGACAGCCCTGTCTGTCTCCCTGTGACAGCCTTGTATGTCTCCCTGTGACAGCCCTGCCTGTCTCCCTGTGACAGCCCTGCCTGTCTCCCTGTGTCAGCCCTGCCTGTTTCCCTGTGTCAGCCCTGCCTGTCTGCCTGTGACAGTCCTGCCTGTCTCCCTGTGACAGCCCTGCCTGTCTCCCTGTGTCAGCCCTGCCTGTTTCCCTGTGTCAGCCCTGCCTGTGTCAGCCCTGCCTGTTTCCCTGTGTCAGCCCTGCCTGTCTCCATGTGACAGCCCTGTATGTCTTCATGTACAATCACTGAAAGGATGAACCTGTAATTTATGCTCCAGACACACAAAATGTTTAATGGTAGGCAAACTATACAGCTGCCTGATGATACCATCCTGCACAATTATAGGAGAGATAGAAGAACAGAAGGTAGATTCACTCTCTATATTAGTAAGAATTACAACAACAACAACAGATGTCTTGGGAAACCTTCACAGATAATTGTTAGGGAACTAATGTCACTCTATAAAGTTAACCTAGTAAAATAAATATATAATTAACATATATTGTGCAAATGGATACGTGACTGACATTGATCTGTCAGCTGTATAGACAAGACTAGGCAAGAATACTGTCATTGTTGTGGGGTGAACTTCCATCATACGGCTTGGGGAGGAACCAATTTACAACACACAGTTTTACTTTTCAATTTCATTGAGAATATAATAGTGTTGTTCTACTAAATGAACTTGTCAAAATATGTTTGTTGTATCACTGTAGTGCACATCAGGACTTGACAAAATATGTATGTTGTATCACTGTAGTGCACATCAGGACTTGACAAAATATGTATGTTGTATCACTGTTCTGGACATCAGTACTTGACAAACAGTCTGTTGTATCACTGTTCTGGACATCAGTACTTGACAAACAGTCTTTTGTGTCACTGTTCTGGACATCAGTACTTGACAAACAGTCTGTTGTATCACTGAAGTGCACATCAGGACTTGGCAAACAGTCAGCTGTATCCCTGTAGTGGACATCAGGACAAAAGTGGCCCATAAACCTAGTACCCTGGTAGACACCTAAATGTACTGCTTGAGCTTGACCAATTTATTACTTACATCAATAATTTCAATCCCGCTATTAAATTCACCTCACTGATCTCCACCACTTCAGTAAACTTTCTTGACATCACGGTTAGCATCGATTTCCCTTGTCTGAAAACCACAGCCTACTACAAACCCACGGATTCTCACAGTTATCTCCTCTATACGTCTTCTCACCCACTACCGTGTAAAAATTGGGATCCGTATTCACAGCTCCTTCGATTGCGCAGGTTGTGCTCTGATGGTTCTGACTTTTTTGATAAATCAGTTGAACTTCTTGATTTCTTCCGTGCCCGTTTCTAACCGGAACACATTCTACAAGGGGCTCTAAACAAAGTTTTAGCAATCACCAGGAGAGATGCTTTCCCTACCAAACGTAACTCCACCAGTGATGGACCCAAATTGATTTTGACTGTTCACCCTAATAATGTGGATGCTTCCAAAGTATTCTTTCGTCATTTGGACATTGGAAAACTCTCTGCGGTTCCTTGTGAATTCTTCTTATCACAAGTAGCATAGTTGTGACTTATGGGACTACAGTGACAAAATCGCTATTTACACGACTAAAGTGACAAAATTGTTGATTCCATAGTACAGTGGCAAAGTTTTCAAGTGCTCTGTCTAGTTTTGTTTTGTATTATCTTGTGTGTAGTGTATTGTCTTGTGTGTTCTGTCTTGTGTGTAGTATATTGTCTTGTGTATTCTGGCTAGCTGTGTCTTGTATTATCTTGTGTGTAGTGTATTGTCTTGTGTGTTCTTTTTAGTCGTGACTTGCATTGTCTTGTATGTGTGTAGTGTATTGTCTTGCGTGTTCTTTTTAGTCGTGTCTTGCATTGTCTTGTGTGTGTAGTGTATTGTCTTGCGTGTTCTTTTTAGTCGTGACTTGCATTGTCTTGTGTGTGTAGTGTATTGTCTTGTGTGTTCTTTTTAGTCGTGACTTGCATTGTCTAGTATGTGTGTAGTGTATTGCCTTGTGTGTTCTTTTTAGTCGTGTCTTGCATTGTCTTGTGTGTGTAGTGTATTGTCTTGCGTGTTCTTTTTAGTCGTGACTTGCATTGTCTTGTGTGTGTGTGTAGTGTATTGTCTTGCGTGTTCTTTTTAGTCGTGACTTGCATCGTCTTGTGTGTGTAGTGTATTGTCTTGCGTGTTCTTTTTAGTCGTGACTTGCATTGTCTTGTGTGTGCAGTGTATTGTCTTGTGTGTTCTTTTTAGTCGTGTCTTGCATTGTCTTGTGTGTGTAGTGTATTGTCTTGCGTGTTCTTTTTAGTCGTGACTTGCATTGTCTTGTGTGTGTGTAGTGTATTGTCTTGCGTGTTCTTTTTAGTCGTGACTTGCATTGTTTTGTGTGTAGTGTATTGTCTTGTGTGTAGTGTATTGTCTTGCGTGTTCTTTTTAGTCGTGCCTTGCGTTGTCTTGTGTCTAATGTTTTGCCAGTATGTTTTGGCCTATCTTGTGGTGCATTGTCTAATCCTGTTTTTTTACTGTCTTATGGTGCACTGTCCTATCATTTGGTGCACTGTCCTATCATGTGGTGCATTGTCCTATCATGTGGTGCATTGTCCTATCATGTGGTGCATTGTCCTATCATGTGGTGCACTGTATTGTTGCGTTTTGTCTTGTATAGAAAGTTTCACGTGAACACGGTACATAATCCTACAGCGGCTAGAGGTGCGGCAGGTCACGTGACTCTGACTTCAATGACCCCGGGCCTGTCACTCCAGCTGCCTGACCCTCATCCTCCGGACACCTCTGTGATAACAGCAGCTGTTGTGAGCCCCGGCTCATATTTCTGCCCAGAACCCAGTCTGTCAGTTCTATGTTTAGTTTGTGTTGAGCTTTTGCTCAGACCGTCAGGTCTCAAAGGTACAGATGGTCTGTCTGTATCGGCGTATTAATGCTCTTACTTTTGTAAACCAACACCCACCTCCTCATAGTTACCAGATACCTTGTTTTATTGCAAGTGTTGCTGACTAATATAAATAGTCGCCTGTAGTTAGTTGTACGTCAGTCTGATTAATTATTTCTTGCCAGTCAGAGACAGTAAAGTTAACTTGTCAGCTTGTTTATGATGCATCTGGCGGAGCTGGCTCACAGGGTGTCATGTCTTCTTGTGGTTGTAATCATCTGGGAGTACGGATGTCTGTAGTTATATATGTATACAAACACATACACAGGCACATACACAATGCAAACACACACTATTGTTTTGTATCAGTAAAATGTAATAAAAACAACGATCTTTGCATGTCTGTCTGTCTGTCTGTCTGTCTGTCTGTCTGTCTGTCTGTCTGTCTGTCTGTCTGTCTGTCTGTCTGTCTGTCTGTCTGTCTGTCTGTCT
This sequence comes from Candidula unifasciata, assembly GCA_905116865.2. Taxonomy (NCBI): domain Eukaryota; kingdom Metazoa; phylum Mollusca; class Gastropoda; order Stylommatophora; family Geomitridae; genus Candidula; species Candidula unifasciata. The sequence continues at coordinate 13,045 of CAJHNH020002153.1, forward strand.
GTCTGTCTGTCTGTCTGTCTGTCTGTCTGTCTGTCTGTCTGTACGATGTGTTTATGATTATACGTATATATGCATTTAGGCATGTGTATATGTATAAAAGTATGTTCATTTGTATATGTTTTTTTGATTGATGTGTATTTGTGAGGGAACAGTAACAGCTACCAACATACACACTTACACACCCGCACACACACAAAGACACGCAAACATACCCACACACACACACACACACTCACAAACACAGTTACACACACTTGCACTCACGCAAGCGAGGCGAGCAGACATTGTGTTGGAAAAAATAGTATATCCTGAATGAAATAAACAAATATATATTGAGGTAATATCAGCGAGACACATTAGGGAAGTGGGGGGGGGAACACATCATGGAGGGGCACATCATCAGGGAGGGGGACACATCAGGGGAGGGGCACAATCAGGGAGGGAGGGGGGCACATCAGGGAGGGGGAGAGGGAACACATCAGGGAGGGAGGGGGGACACATCAGGGAGGGAGCACATCAGGGAGGGGCATATCAGGGAGGGGACACATCAGGGAGGGGGGGGACACATCAGGTCATGTGGAGGGGGGGACACATCAGGGAGGGAGGGAGGGGGAGCACATCAGGGAGGGGGCACATCAGGGAGGGGACACATCAGGGAGGTGGACACATCAGTGAGGGGGCACATCAGGGAGCGGGACACATCAGGGATGTGGACGCATCGGGGGCTGTGAGAATACGAGGGAATCCAGAACTTGAAACTGTCCTAGCCAAAGACGCTGGGCGTGGCCGGATGTGACGTCAGAAATGATGATAAAAGCGCCAAATATTTCTGGTCTCCATGGTTACAGGCGGCCAAATAGCGATATCTGTGTCTCCATCACTATAGCCACTAATGTCTAGCACGCCCACAGGATAGTCCAGAAGTCAAAGGTTCCAATACCCAGCACAGCTCACCAATCCTCCCAATTTTTTATTGTGAATAAGGAAATATTATAAGATGCTGGGTCTATCATAGTAAATGGCTAAATAACGTTCAGTTCAACAACAAAGTTGAAACTAAACAGTGATTCTAAATAACGCTGATTTAAACAAAAATATGTGGCTAAAATAACTTTTTTTTTTTTTTTTTTACGGATGTTTTACCTCTATGAGTATGATGCACTGATGTCTGACCTCCCTGAACATCTCAGACAAGTCTGATGTTTCACCAACTGCTCTTACATCTACATCTTATTGCTTGTGATACCAGCATTAGCAACAACAAAGTTGAGACTGAGCAATAACGCTGATTTAAACAAAAAACATGTCACTAAATAACGTTTGATAAACAAAAAGAGACTAACTAACGTCAAATCAAACAAACATTAGTGATAAGTACGAATTATCATCATAGCACTCCGGACAGATCCATGGGTGCTTCAATCTGCCTCTCCTCAGTTGCTCCACTAGTGTAAAACCACAGATGACGCCTGTTCTGTGTTGATTATTAAAACGTCTAGTCCTCTTGGCGAAATGTTCATTTCTTGCTGCACCCCTATGTCCATCAGACTAGACAGGGATACGGAGTCAGATCCATCAGACTAGACAGGGATACGGAGTCAGATCCATCAGACTAGACAGGGATACGGAGTCAGATCCATCAGCCTAGACAGGGATACGGAGTCAGGTCCATCAGCCTAGACAGGGATACGGAGTCAGATCCATCAGACTAGACAGGGATACGGAGTCAAAAAGATCCATAAAACAGACTAAGACAGGGATATCGGAGTCAGATCCATCAGCCTAGACAGGGATAACGGAGTCAGATCCATCAGACTACTAGACAGGGATAAGGCGTCCAGATCCATCCGACTAGACATGGATACGGAGTCAGATCCATCAGGACTAGAACAGTGGATACGGAGTCAGATCCATCAGACTAGACAGGGATACGGAGTCAGATCCATCAGACTAGAAAGGGATACGGAGTCATTACCATCAGCATAGACAGGGATACGGAGTCAGATCCATCAGACTAGACAGGGATACGGAGTCAGATCCATAAGACTAGACAGGGATACGGAGTCATTACCGTCAGCCTAGACAGGGATACGGAGTCAGATCCATCAGACTAGACAGGGATACGGAGTCAGATCCATCAGCCTAGACAGGGATACGGAGTCAGATCCATCAGTCTAGACAGGGATATAGAGTCATGTCTATCAGCCTAGACAGATATACGGAGTCAGATCCATCAGTCTAGACAGGGATACGGAGTCATGTCCATCAGCCTAGACAGGGATACGGAGTCAGATCCATCAGCCTAGACAGAGATACAGAGTCATGTCCATCAGCCTAGACAGGGATACGGAGTCAGATCCATCAGCCTAGACAGGGATACGGAGTCAGATCCATCAGACTAGACAGGGATACGGAGTCAGATCCATCAGACTAGACAGGGATACGGAGTCAGATCCATCAGACTAGACAGGGATACGGAGTCAGATCCATCAGACTAGACAGGGATATGGAGTCATGTCCATCAGCCTAGACAGGGATACGGAGTCATTACCATCAGCCTAGACAGGGATACGGAGTCATGTCCATCAGTCTAGACAGGGATACGAAGTCATGTCGATCAGACTAGACGGGGATACGGAGTCATGTCCATCAGACTAGACAGGGATACGGAGTCATGTCCATCAGTCTAGACAGGGATACGGAGTCATGTCCATCAGACTAGACAGGGATACGGAGTCAGATCATTCAGTCTAGATAGGGATGCGGAGTCAGATCCATCAACTTAGACAGGGATACGGAGTCAGATCCATCAGCTTAGACAGGGATACGGAGTCAGATCCATCAGTCTAGACAGGGATATGGAGTCATGTCTATCAGTCTAGACAGGGATACGGAGTCAGATCCATCATTCTAGACTGGGATACGGAGTCAGACCATCAGTCTAGACAGGGATACGGAGTCAGATCCATCAGTCTAGAAAGGGATACGGAGTCAGATCCATCAGTCTAGACAGGGATACGGAGTCAGATCCATCAGTCTAGACAGGGATACTGAGTCAGATCCTTTGGCGTGCTCCTGGATACGGCAAGCGCTGCGCATGGCATTGATAATTTGGCTTCTGCCCAGTACTGGGCCAGCCATAGCAACCGCAGTGTGGCTAGATGGTTTGTACGCTCGTTTCCTTGAACACCCGCATGACCATGATGGCACAAAGATGAAGGTTAGGACTGCCATTAGCGAAGTGCCAAGTGTTGCAATCCACTCTTGCCTGATAAAACCTTCTTCGATTTATTTCAAGGCATTAGGTAAGCACGCATTTGTGAACTCTTGAGTATTAAGCTTGGCTAACCTTCATTTTAACCAAATGATTGAGACAAAAAACGTCGATTTAAACAAAAAGTGTTAGGCTAAATAACGTTGATTTGTGTTTGAAGTGAAAGGGCAAATACTCCAGACTCAATTTCTGAGAGGCCAAGTCGTTGGGTGAAGTGTGAGATAAAGTTACCTGTGGGTGGAGTGGGAGATAAAGATACCTGTGGGTGGAATGGGAGATAGAGATACATGTGGGTGGAGTGGGAGATAGAGATACCTGTGGGTAGAATGGGAAATAAAGATACCTGTGGGTGGAGTGGGAGATAGAGATACATGTGGGTGGAGTGGAAGATAAAGATACCTGTGTGTGGAGTGGGAGATAAAGTTACCTGTGTGTGGAGTGGGAGATAAAGTTACCTGTGTGTGGAGTGGGAGATAAAGTTACCTGTGTGTGGAGTGGGAGATAAAGTTACCTGTGTGTGGAGTGGGAGATAAAGTTACCTGTGTGTGGAGTGGGAGATAAAGATACATGTGGGTGGAGTGTGAGATAAAGATACCTGTGGGTGGAGTGGAAGATAAAGATACCTGTGGGTGGAGTGGAAGATAAAGATACATGTGGGTGGAGTGGAAGATAAAGATACCTGTGGGTGGAATGGGAGATAAAGATACATGTGGGTGGAGTGTGAGATAAAGATACCTGTGGGTGGAGTGTGAGATAAAGATACCAGTGAGTGGAGTGTGAGATAAACATACCTGTCGGTGGAATGGGAGATTAAGATACATGTGGGTGGAGTGGGAGATAAAGATACCTGTGGGTGGAGTGTGAGATAAAGATACATGTGGGTGGAGTGTGAGAAAAATATACCCGTGGGTGGAGTGTGAGATAAAGATACCTGTGGGTGGAGTGTGAAATAAAGATACCTGTGGGTGGAATGGGATATAAAGATACATGTGGGTTGAATGGGAGATAAAGATACATGTGGGTTTGAGTGTGAGATAAAGATACATGTGGGTGGAGTGTGAGATAAAGATACATGTGGGTGGAGTGTGAGATAAAGATACCTGTGGGTGGAGTGTGAGATAAAGATACATGTGGGTGGAGTGTGAGATAAAGATACATGTGGGTGGAGTGTGAGATAAAGATACATGTGGGTGGAGTGTGAGATAAAGATACATGTGGGTGGAGTGTGAGATAAAGATACATGTGGGTGGAGTGTGAGATAAAGATACATGTGGGTGGAGTGTGAGATAAAGATACATGTGGGTGGAGTGTGAGATAAAGATACCTGTGGGTGGAGTGTGAGATAAAGATACCTGTGGGTGGAGTGGGAGATAGAGATACATGTGGGTGGAATGTGAGATAGAGATACATGTGGGTGGAATGTGAGATAGAGATACATGTAGGTGGAATGTGAGATAAAGATACCTGTGGGTGGAGTGTGAGATAAAGATACCTGTGGGTGGAATGTGAGATAGAGATACATGTGGGTGGAATGTGAGATAAAGATACCTGTGGGTAGAATGGGAGATAAAGATACCTGTGGGTGGAGTGGGAGATAAAGATACCTGTGGGTAGAATGGGAGATAAAGATACCTGTGGGTGGAATGGAAGATGAAGATACCTGTGGGTTGAGTGGGAGATGAAGATACATGTGGGTAGAATGGGAGATAAAGATACATGTGGGTCGAATGGGAGATAAAGATACCTGTGGGTTGAGTGGGAGATGAAGATACCTGTGGGTGGAGTGGGAGATAAAGATACCTGTGGGTGGAATCAGAGATAAATATACCTGTGGGTAGAATGGGAGATAAAGATACCTGTGGGTGGAGTGGGAGATAAAGATACCTGTGGGTGGAGTGGGAGGTAAAGATGCATGTGGGTGAAGTGGGAGATAAAGATTCCTGTGGGTGGACAACGTCTAGAAATGATGCCTAATACTGAATGATATGGCTAGTGACAGCACTCACACAACCCGGTTTCGGTTGAGATAACCTGTAGGTAACAGTCCACCAGGGAATCAAGAGGTGAAGAAAAGACGCTGGCGTTGGAAAGGACACACATATTGAAAACTAGACAGTATAAAGAATATAACTAGAATTTTTTGCATTGGAACCCACAGGGGCATAGGAATAAAGGAAGGCCAACAAACACATGGAGAAGGGAGCTGGAGAATGAAGTTAGAAAGATGGAGAGAACATGGAGAGAGTTGCATGCAATAAAAAAGGATATAACGACTTGGTGTGAGTTGTCTGTGAGTCTATGCTCCATTGGCGCCGAAAGGCAAAAAAAAAAGAAGAACGGTACAGCGAAGCACACACAGACTCCGCGACGCAACAGCCTTGCAGACATCTGCCCTGGCGAGGATTGGATACCTGTGCCTGCACCCCTAAACTCACCTGTTCATGTCTTTACGCTTCATAGGAGTCGCTTTCAATGCAGAGTGGTGTCAGTGACAGTTTAGATGAGGCAGGTGTGCTCATCTAAACAGACGCCTCCGGTATATGAGTCCAGTGGGCCTGCGAGCAAAACAGTCCAGGAAGATGACGATGGAGGTGACACAAGCTTTTATGTGGCCAGAACCATCACAGAACTACTATTACTGCGTGCGTGTGCTGAGAGATTCTATGAGCATGAACCGGCAAGTCGAGGAAGGCTTAGTACGCCTGAGTCATTGTGAAACTCTCATGTGCATACAGTTATCTTCATACTGTTCCATGATATGCGGGTATCGTTGGCAATGAAAGAGCTGAAAGACTGGCCTATTCTACCATAGTTGTAGATGGCCAGCCTATAAATCACGGCGATATTGTAGATCTGGTGGAGGCAGCTTCAACCCGTTGGGTCCCCTTGCCAGAACGTGACTGACATAAGTCACGACTAGAGCACAGGCCAATCAATATCTTCCGTGTTCCGGCTGACTACAGTTTGAGAATCTCTGAGATGTTTGAAATAATTCCGGCTCTCCGAGTGTTCTAGTTATCCAACTTTGAAAATTCAACATAGAGTTCAAATATTGCATGGATTTGAACAGTCTCATTCATCTATTCAAACAACCCGGACCTGCGTGCAAAAATTATAGTCACGTGACAAGAGCTGGGTGCTGATGTCGCAATAGTTGCTCTATAAGTAGACCAGGTTCGAACCGACGACAGTCAGTCTTTTAGTTGTCTGGCACAGCCAGGTTCCTGCTCTGCTACTTTGCCAGTTGTAGAGCGAAGATATTTATTATTACATCGATACTTCAACAGCCGGAGCGTTGTCGTCCCTTCCTGCCGTTGTCTCTGGAGATTCCACAGTTACCGACTGGCTGAACACCACTGACTGGCTGAACACCACCGAATGGCTGAACAACACTAATTGGCTGAACACCAGTGACTGGCTGAACACCCCTGACTGGCTGAACACCACTGACTGGCTGAACACCAGTGACTGGCTGAACACCCCTGACTGGCTGAACACACCTGACTGGCTGAACACCAGTGACTGGCTGAACACCCCTGACTGGCTGAACACCCCTGACTGGCTGAACACCAGTGACTGGCTGAACACCCCTGACTGGCTGAACACCACTGACTGGCTGAACACCAGTGACTGGCTGAACACCACCGACGGGCTGAACATCATGTGTTTCTTATTGGCGACATTTCTGGCAGCCGCCTTCTCAGGTAAACAACAGCACTTGTGTTACAATCTGTCCTGTCTACGGAGTTTCTGACATCTCTACAGTTTCTGACATCTCAACAGTTTCTTACACTTCAACAGCTTCTCTACACCTAAAACTTGTCCTGCACCTAAACATTTTCTCACACTTAAACAGTTTCTCACACTTAAACAGTTTCTCACACTTAAACAGTTTCTCACACTTAAACAGTTTGTCAATCTAAAGACTTTCTCATAGCCTATACAATTTCTCTACCTAACCAGTTTCTCTACCTAATCAGTTTCTCTGCCTAAACAGTTTCTCATACCCAAAACAGTTTCTCATACTCAAAACAGTTTCTCATACCCAAAACAGTTTCTTATACCCTAAACAGTTTCTCTACCTAAACAGTTTCTCAAAGCCTAAACAGTTTCTCATACCCTACACAGTTTTTCTACCTAAACAGTTTCTCATACTCTAAACACTTTCTCATACTCTAAACAGTTTCTCATACAATAAAATGTATCTCGCATCTTATACGTTTTACTCTACAAATCCTAGGCTCAAACAGCTTTTTTTTTTTTTCAACAAGGGACACCTGAACGTTTAAACAACTGATCTTATCTAAACAGATCCCAGACCGCTCACCTCTAAACATCCTGTTTCTCCAATGCCCGGAGTCAGCACATGTACTCTAGCTGGACCAGACCCGTCACTAACAAACTGTTGTCCTCAACAGTTGACTACTTTCAATAGGACACGAATTGTAATCACACATGTGGGTCACGTGGATTCACCAACAGACGCTGCAACAATTATTTGTCTGTCTGTCAATCAGTCTGTATGTTTGTCTGTCAATCAGTCTGTCTGTTTGTATGTCCATCAATCAGTCTGTCTGTCTGTATGTCTGTCAATCAGTCTGTCGGTCTGTATGTCTGTCAATCAGTTGGTCTGTGTGTCTGTCAGTCAGTCTTTCTGTACGTCTGTCAATTAGTTTGTCTGTTTGTCTGTCAATCAGTCTTTCTGTTTGTCGATAACAAACCACAAACCTATACTCACAACTGTAAGCACCACCGCTAAATTACACTTCAAGCAGAGAACCCGTTGGAATTTCCGAAAAGCAAACTGGAAACTATTTCAGGAAACATCTGACTGCCTCTTGGGAAAAATTGCAAACAGCTGTGTGGAAACTTTTTGTGAAGACATAACACAAGCGATCCTGAATGCAGCGTCGAAAGCCATCCCAAGGGGCAGCCGGAAGGCATATAAACCTTTTTGGAATCAAGAAATTCAAAATACTATATCTGAAAGGAATAAAGCAAGAATATTGCTCGAAACTGCACGTTCAACAGAAGCAAAGATCCAATACAATAAAGCATGTGCTAGAGTAAAGCTTGTAGTTAATAAGGCTAAAAGAGATAAATGGACAGAAACTTGCTCCAACTTAGACCTTAGACAGAATGGAAACAAAGCATGGACTTTAGTTAAAAACCTCTCCGGAGAAAGTAGGAGGGTGAACCCAAAACCAGTGACAGATGGGAGTAAGACAATCACTGAAGACAAGAAGAAAGCAGAACATTTCAATCATTATTTTGCCTCGGTTAACAGAGCAGGTAAGCTGTCAGAACTCAATAGAACACAGCTCTCTCAGTTGAAGAAACAAGAGAGAGCTCCAACAGCCAGCGACTCCCTTTTTGAAAATGAATTTAGCATGGATGAATTAGAGCAGGCCCTGAAGAAATTAAAACCTAGAAAATCCCCAGGCCCAGAAAAGATCCACAACGAAATGCTGCTACATCTTGGCCGGTCTGGGAGAGAAGTAGTTCTCAGGCTTATTAATAAAATTTGGAGGTCAAGCAAACTTCCAAAGGCATGGAGGAATGCATATATCGTCCCCATTCTTAAAACCAAAAAGCCTCCAGATGACCCCAAAAGCTACCGCCCGATATCCTTAACATCATGCTTGGGCAAAGTTGCAGAAAGAATGATAAACAGGCGCTTATATTGGTTCCTTGAGAGTTCTGGTGTTCTATGCCATGAACAGGCAGGCTTCAGAACCAACAGCTGCACAGAAGACCAGCTGTTCAGACTGACACAAAGAATACATGATGGCTTCCAGAATAAGAAACACACAGTGGCAGTCTTTGTCGACCTCCGCAGGCCTTTGACAGAGTATGTAGAAAAGGTCTCCTGATGAAGATGATGAGCATAGGAATACATGGCAGATTGTATAACTGGGTGAAATACTTCCTGATAGATAGAACAATCCAGACTAAGATGCACAACGCAATCTCTTCTAAAGAAGTCTTGGAGGAGGGCTTGCCACAAGGCTCATCATTGAGCTGTACACTGTTCCTAATCTTTATCAATGACCTGCCAGAACAAATCAAGGCCGAAAAAGCCTTGTACGCTGATGACCTAGCAATATGGCAGAGTCATGAAAATGTGGAAAGTGGAGCCCAAAGACTGAATGGAGACCTTAGAAGACTGCATGAGTACTGCCAAAGATGGAAACTCAAGGTTAACTGTGCAAAGACGGTCTACACAATCTTTACCAAAAGCCACCAGTAGCAAGGAAGAATATTAACCTGAGGTTAGACAAACACCAAGTGATGAAAGAAGAGCATCCCCAATACCTTGGAGTCACACTTTGACCGGCAGCTCAGCCTCAAGAACCATATTGAAAACATCAGGAATAAGGCATTGAGGCGGTTACAGTTATTAAAGAGACTTGCAGGTACATCATGGGGATCAGACAAGGAAACTCTGAGGGGCTTATATCTAGGATATGTTCGCTCTGTGATAGAGTACAACAACTCACTGCTTACAACTTGCTCCAAAACTAACATAGAGACTCTTGACAGAGTACAAAATAATACCCTCCGATTAATCTGCGGAGCTATGCAATCTACTCCAACTGCTGCATGTGAAACCCATACAAATGTGGAACCCCTCGAATTGCGGAGAGAAAAAGCCACTTTAGAAATTTATGAGAGATGCGTTAAGAAAAATCGTAACCATCCTAGTAGACATCTTGTAGAAAACTGGGAATACAAACAAAGAATAAAGCACAAATCGGTTTTACACTGTGTTAATGAAATTCAGGACAGATACCACCTCCCAGAAAGACGTCAAGGAATTCAGAATGTTGCAAGAAGCCTACCACCACATGCTCGCTTTAAAGCTCCAGAAGTCCGAATTAAATTGTTAGGCGAGGAAACCAAACTGTCCGACCCAATCGCTCTTATGAACTCATCACTAAAGACCGTTGATTCTTACCTCCAAGAATGGATACATGTCTATACTGATGGATCAGCATTTAAAGCTACCATTAAAGCAGGTTACGGAATCTACATAGGTTATCCCGATGGATCTGTTGAAGAGATTTTTGATGCATGCGGGGAATTCTGTTCAAACTATGAAGCTGAAATAATTGCACTGGAAACAGCAGTATACCACAGAAAGACTGTAAAGGTCCAAAATATTGTCATCTTCACAGATTCAATGTCTGCCCTTCAAGCTCTGGAGGGCAATGAACGCTGCAGAACTGACATAGCCAAGATAATCCTGGATGCTGATCAGCTTATTACCTCATACAACATCAGAATAGTGATGCAGTGGATTCCAGGTCACTCCGGCACACCAGGTAATGACAGAGCTGACAGACTGGCAAAGAAAGGAGCAACACAAGAACAACCACCTACAGCGACAACCCTCCAGACAGCAAAAACACTGATAAGAGCTATAAACAAAGAGACTTGGTTGAACAGATGGGCCATGGGAGACACTGGAAGAGAGGTTTATAGGCATATGTCTGGCCCTGATCCTAATGACAGCATTAACCATCTAACAAGAAGGGACCAGGCCACCATCTTCAGACTCAAAACACAACATACTCCACTTAGTGGACATCTAAACAGAATACAGCCACAACACTCCCCAGAGTGCCAGCTATGAAACTACCCTTACGAAACTGTTGAACACCATCTCTTTGAGTGCCCAAAACTCAGTGAGACAAGAAGAACTCTACTCCCTCCGAGACCAGACAAGTGGAACACCTTGTACGGAGGAAAAGAACAGCTTGTGAAAACATGCAAATTCCATTACATGGCATTGGGCCAAAGGGCGAAAGCTCATGCGCCGCTGGATCGATAACATCAACAACAACAACATCTGTTTGTCGATTAGTCTGTCTGTTTGTCTGTCTGTTAACCAGTCTGTGTGTCATTATGTCTGTCGATCAGTGTGTCTGTCTGTCAATAAGTTTGTCTGTCAATCAGTCTGTCTTTTTGTCCCCCTTGGAGCTGCTGCCTGAAGATTCGGTCCCGTCTACGATATTAAGTAGGGTTGTGGGTGACACTCCAAGAAGCCCCTAACAGGTTAAAATTATGGTACCTGACATGACCACTCCTGCAGTCTAACACTGCTTTTCTGTTATTGGTTCTTGTACGCTTAGTTAGTCTACATGCACTGTGAGACCACCATGTTCGCCACAGTTAGTCTCCAGGGACTGTGAGACCATCATGTTCGCCACAGTTAGTCTACATGGACTGTGAGACCATCATGTTCGCCACAGTTAGTCTTCAGGGACTGTGAGACCATCATGTTCGCCACAGTTAGTCTACAGGGACTGTGAGACCACCATGTTCGCCACAGTTAGTCTTCAGGGACTGTGAGACCATCATGTTCGCCACAGTTAGTCTACATGAACTGTGAGACCATCATGTTCGCCACAGTTAGTCTTCAGGGACTGTGAGACCATCATGTTCGCCACAGTTAGTCTACAGGGACTGTGAGACCACCATGTTCGCCACAGTTAGTCTACAGGGACTGTGAGACCACCATGTTCGCCACAGTTAGTCTACATGGACTGTGAGACCATTATGTTCGCCACAGTTAGTCTACATGGACTGTGAGACCACCATGTTCGCCACAGTTAGTCTACAGGGACTGTGAGACCATCATGTTCGCCACAGTTAGTCTACATGGACTGTGAGACCATCATGTTCGCCACAGTTAGTCTACATGGACTGTGAGACCACCATGTTCGCCACAGTTAGTCTACATGGACTGTGAGACCACCATGTTCGCCACAGTTAGTCTACAGGGACTGTGAGACCATCATGTTCGCCACAGTTAGTCTTCAGGGACTGTGAGACCATCATGTTCGCCACAGTTAGTCTACATGAACTGTGAGACCACCATGTTCGCCACAGTTAGTCTACATGGACTGTGAGACCACCATGTTCGCCACAGTTAGTCTTCAGGGACTGTGAGACCATCATTTTCGCCACAGTTAGTCTACATGGACTGTGAGACCACCATGTTCGCCACAGTTAGTCTACATGGACTGTGAGACCATTATGTTCGCCACAGTTAGTCTACATGGACTGTGAGACCATTATGTTCGCCACAGTTAGTCTACATGGACCTGTGAGACCATTATGTTTTCGCCACAGTTAGTCTACATGGACTGTGAGACCATTATGTTCGCCACAGTTAGTCTACATGGACTGTGAGACCATTATGTTCGCCACAGTTAGTCTACATGGACTGTGAGACCATTATGTTCGCCACAGTTAGTCTACATGGACTGTGAGACCATTATGTTCGCCACAGTTAGTCTACAGGGACTGTGAGACCATCATATTCGCCACAGTTAGTCTACAGGGACTGTGAGACCACCATATTCGCCAGAGTTAGGCTATACAATAACTTTGACTGTGAGACCATCATGTTCGCCAAAGTTAGTCTACAGGGACTGTGAGACCACCATGTTCGCCAGAGTTAGGCTATACAATAACTTTGACTGTGAGACCATCATGTTCGCCACAGTTAGTCTACATGGACTGTGAGACCACCATATTCGCCACAGTTAGTCTATACAATAACTTTGACTGTGAGACCATCATGTTCGCCACAGTTAGTCTACAGGGACTGTGAGACCATCATGTTCGCCACAGTTAGTCTACAGGGACTGTGAGACCACCATATTCGCCAGAGTTAGGCTATACAATAACTTTGACTGTGAGACCATCATGTTCGCCAAAGTTAGTCTACAGGGACTGTGAGACCACCATGTTCGCCAGAGTTAGGCTATACAACTTTGACTGTGAGACCATTATGTTCGCCACAGTTAGTCTACAGGGACTGTGAGACCACCATGTTCGCCACAGTTAGTCTACAGGGACTGTGAGACCATCATGTTCGCCACAGTTAGTCTACAGGGACTGTGAGACCATCATGTTCGCCACAGTTAGTCTACATGGACTGTGAGACCATCATGTTCGCCACAGTTAGTCTACATGGACTGTGAGACCACCATGTTCGCCACAGTTAGTCTACAGGGACTGTGAGACCATCATGTTCGCCACAGTTAGTCTACAGGGACTGTGAGACCACCATGTTCGCCACAGTTAGTCTACATGGACTGTGAGACCATCATGTTCGCCACAGTTAGTCTACATGGACTGTGAGACCACCATGTTCGCCACAGTTAGTCTATACAATAACTTTGACTGTGAGACCATCATGTTCACCACAGTTAGTCTACAGGGACTGTGAGACCACCATGTTCGCCAGAGTTAGGCTATACAATAACTTTGACTGTGAGACCACCATGTTCGCCACAGTTAGTCTACATGGACTGTAAGACCATCATGTTCGAAACAGTTAGTCTATACAATTACTTTGACTGTGAGACCATTATGTTCGCCACAGTTAGTCTACAGGGACTGTGAGACCATCATGTTCGCCACAGTTAGTCTACATGGACTGTAAGACCATCATGTTCGAAACAGTTAGTCTATACAATTACTTTGACTGTGAGACCATTATGTTCGTCACAGTTAGTCTACATGGACTGTGAGACCACCATGTTCGAAACAGTTAGTCTATACAATTACTTTGACTGTGAGACCATTATGTTCGTCACAGTTAGTCTACAGAGACTGTGCGACCATCATGTTCGCCACATTTAGGCTACACAAAAACTTTGACTGTGAGATCACCATGTTCGTCACATTTAGGCTACACAATAACATTGTCTGATAAAACACCATGCTTGTTTTGCAGCGACCATCGACTGTGTATCGGCACAGTGTGAAGTCGACAGGGTACTCAGATGCCAGAACAATTTTGTGCCAAACACCAGTTTAAAACAAACCTGCAAGTAAGTAGCTCTGATCACACCACCTCCAGAAACACACCACACACCTACACAAACACATTTCACACTTCGCACCTCCAACAACGCATCACAAACCTCCACTAACACAACATACACCACAAGCAAAACACCACACACCTCCAACAACACACTATACACCACCAGCAAAACACCACACATCTCCAACAACACACAAGACACCACCAGAAACACACCTCCAACATCACAAAACACACACACACACCTGCACCAACACAATACATACTGAAGTACACACACAACACCAGAAACACACCTCCAACATCACAAAACACACACACACCTGCAACAACACAATACATACTGAAGTACACACACAACACATATTTAACAACACACCTCACAACAACAACACACCTCACAACTCCAACAACACACCTCACAACTCCAACAACACACCTCACAACTCCAACAACACACCTCCAACAACACACCTCACAACTCCAACAACACACCTTACAACTTACTTCCCCACACCTCGAACATAACAACACACACATCCAACCATACACCTCTACAACAAGGAACATTCCTTCAACAACACACCTTCAACAACACACCACACACCTTCAACAATACACCACACACCTTCAACAACACACCTTCAGCAACATACCTCAAACAATACATCTCCCACCTTACTTTCACACACCTCCAACATCACAACACACACATCCAACAACACACCCCACACCTGCAACAACACAATTCATACTTACAATAACACACTATACATCTCCAACAACAAACCACACATCAACAACACACCACACATCTCCAACAACACACCACACATCTCCAACAATACACTCTCCTCACTTACTGCCCAACTCCTCCTAAAGGGTATCAGGGCAAACCTTCTCACTTACTGCCCAACTCCCCCCTAAAGGTTATCGGTGCAAACCTTCTCACTAAGCCGAAATACTTCTATGGCTTTTTCAAAAGCGTTGAACTCAGCCCCTTCTTGGGGAGACAATGCTGCAAGGGATGCACACCGACAGCATCACATCTTTCTTACAGATACTGAAACATCCTGCCATGGAAACTGTTCAGGTCTTCAATAACCTTCTTCTAAAGGTCATATGTCATTAGCCATGTGGTAGTGATGTCTTTCCTTGGCTACCAAATAAGCTGTCTGTCCTTCTCTGTTGGATTCTACCACTGAGAATCGCCACTGGTTTGTAACGTCTCCAGGCACTGAAGTCAGACACATCTAGTGTTTTGGCTGCAGTTCCAGCTGGCTTTCAACATCACTGACGTGAGACCGTTCCCGTGTTTTAGCTACCATTTAGAACTTAGTTTCAATATTACTTCAGTAATAAAAGTAGATTTAAGGCAACACTGTCTGCATAGGGTCAACTTTCATGAAAAGGTCGATAATCATTCTGGTCAGTCGGGAAGACTAACTTTGCATGCTTTCCCAGTTGTGCTCCAGTCGAGACATGGTGGGGTTAACGACAGTCACTTAGCTGCAACATGTCTCACAGGCCCAGTCCACTCCAAGTTCACAACATCAAAGAATGATTTTACCTTTTCTTTTCCTTTGGTGAAAACAGAGAACGGATTATTTACCTTAAAAAAGACACTTTCATCAACAGTATCTGATGTTTCTATTGCAACATTTTGGTCCATGAATATCATCTGCAAGCACCATGTCATCAACAGAAAAGCCTCTGTGTGTGTGTGGGTTTGGGTTTGTGGAGTGAGAGGCGGGGGAGGATCCAGTTACTAGCTTCCAGTCCCCCCCCCACACACACGCACACACACACACACGCACACACACACACACACACACACACACATATATATATATATATATATATATATATATATATATATATATATATATATATATATATATACAAGGTCCGACAATTAAGTAATGAGACTGATTTTATTACGGCCAAGACAAAAGTGCCATCTATGAAACAAAGCATGGAATCCAAAGAGGCAACCTTTATCTTTGATCTGGCAACTTAGTTATGCCGCCTGATAAGCAGACGACAAACAAGCCGCCATTTTATTGACCTAGTTAGATGTGCATTGTTACGAAATCAGCATGGAGCGAAAAGCTAAGATTAAATTCTGTTTAAACTCAGAAAAATGCCATTCATACAGTTGAACTGATGCGACAAATTTATGAGCATAATTGTTTATCTGGTGCACAGATTTTCAGGTGGTATTCACGATTCAAAAGTGGTTTAGAAATGATTACTAATGCAACTAGACCTGGACGCCTAATTTCTGTTTGTAATGATGAACTCATTGTAAAAGTCACAGAACGGATACAAGAAGATCGTTGTTTAAATGTCAGGATGGTGACAGATGAGAGATCCGTAACATTTTAGTGCAAGATTTTGGCGAGAAAAATGTTGCATGCAGGTTTGTACCGCAATCGTTGTCTGATGACCAAAAGCCTCAGCGAGTTGAGTACCCACGAGACATCATGAAAGCAGGAATTTTTGGCCCCAAGACAAGTGTGTGTTCTCAACCATCCACCTTATTCCCCAGATTTGTCTCCCTGTGATTATTTTCTATTCCTAAAATTAAAGGACGCCTCTTCAACGATATTGATGACATCCAAAGGTAAGTAACATCGACTTTAAGGGTCATAGCAACAGCAGAATCGCAGAGGTTGTTCCCGTGTTTGTTATATCGTGCTACCCGTTATATCAATGCACAAGGGGCTTACTTTAATTAAAATACAGGTTATATCTTCAACTGTTGATTTTTTTAAATTTTCATGGAATTAGTCTCATTATTTAACTGCATGGCCTTGTTTACATCAACCGTACGTATCCCAGAATGGCCGAGCAGACTCTAGATTGTGTCAAGGACGCGGTCAGAGATTGCCCTGAGGTTTCATCATCCTCTAGCTTCCAAGAGGCTCTCAACAACACCAACCAGGTGATGATCAAATACGGATGTTCAGGTATGCACACTCTCATCAGGGGTCACCTATAAAGTTTGAGCTTGGTATGAGTAATTGTGTCAAAACGGCCAAGTTATGAGTGATTGTGTCACAACGGCCAAGTTACGAGTGATTGTGTCACAACGGCCAAGTTATGAGTGATTGTGTCACAATAAGCAAGGTATGAGTGATTGTGTCACGACGGCCAAGTTACGAGTGATTGTGTCACGACGGCCAACTTATGAGTGATTGTCTCACGACGGCCAAGTTATGAGTGATTCTGTCACGACGGCCAACTTATGAGTGATTGTGTCACGGCGGTCAAGTTATGAGTGATTGTGTCACAATGAGCTTGGTATGAGTGAATGTGTCAAACCGGCCAAGTTATGAGTGATTGTGTCACAGCGGGCAAGTTATGAGTGATTGTGTCACAGCGGGCAAGTTATGAGTGATTGTGTCACAGCAGCCAAGTTATGAGTGATTGTGTCTTGCGGCCAAGCTATGAGTGATTGAGCGGGCAAGTTATGAGTGATTGTGTCTTGCGGCCAAGTTTTGAGTGATTGTATCACAGCGGGCAAGTTATGAGTGATTGTGTAACAGCGGCGAAGTTATGAGTGATTGTGTCACAGCGGCCAAGTTATGAGTGATTGTGTCACAGCGGCTAAGATATGAATGATTATGTCACAACTGGCAACTTATGCGTAATTGTGTTACAAATGCTAAGTTAAGAGTGATTGTGTTATAAGGGGCATAATTATATTCTGATTTATGAGTTATGAGTTGGATTATCTTTACAGCACTCCGGACACATCCATAGGTGCTCAGATTCCCCCTTTAATATATTCATCAGCGTCGCGCAGTTAATAGTGCCAGTCCTATGCTGGTTGACAAGACTTCGTGTGCGTCCGGTGTGCTTCTCATGCTTGGCTGTGCCGATCTTTACTCCCAATTCTCGTATTCTTAGCAGTGATGTGGACACGTTGCTTTCAAAATCCTCGGAAGGTTCTCTTTCTCTCTCTAAGGGCATTGACAATGTCTGCGTGATCCATCGGCAAGTCGTCTTCAATTATTGTAGCACCTGTCAGTCTATCAGCTCTTTCATTACCAACAACTCCTGCATGACTAAGGACAAATATAAGGGTAACTGCACGCACAGGAGAGTTTTGCCAAGACTCAATCCACTGTCTGCATAACCAGCCTGCCTCGACCAGCCGGATCACTCAGCAAACACAAGCGGGAATACTCCTGTGATTCTAGCCACATGAAAGCCTGTGTCACCGCTATCACCTCCATCGTCATGCTGCTGGTGGTCACGGGGAAGGCACCGCTGGCTTCATGAACTGTTCTGCTATAAGAGCGAGCTGTAAATATCCATGCACTCTTATGTTCTCGTATAACGGACCCGTCTGTAAAGATCAGAACAACTGTTTTATATGATTCTGGATTCTGCTCCCGACACCTCCTATCGAGTGTCATGACAAGGAGAATGTAAGATTGGGCGTTTTAGACGCTGGTATCCATTCCTCACCTGGATGGATGTAAGGCGGCAAACCTGCATGATGTCATTCTCTGCACTACCTCACCTGGATGGATGTCTGTAAGGCTGCAAACCTGCATGATTTTATCGTCTGCCCTACCCAGCCATGATTGGCCCCCTTTAAGTTTGTTGCCTTTTTCTTGAAGAGTATGTGCTGCAAAAGGTGCTTCAAAAATAGAGCATAAAAAAGGGAACTTGTGTGTCACAGATCTGAGTGATTCGGGCGCCGACTGTGACGCCAGTCTGCTGACACAATGTGCAGAGGGACTGAGTCAGGCCAGCAGTTTACAAGAGGCTTGCAGGTGAGTTTCTCTCTTGATTTCACTGACTGATTTCACTTCACTGTTTCCTGACTTCTGATTGACAACTTCTGGGGGGGGTGGGGGGTGGGGGGGGGGGGTTAGGGTAAAGTGGTAAAGAGGGGTAAACGGGGAAATCGGGCGGGAGGTTACAGGAAAGTCGGGGCAGTTTTTGAGCTTGCCTTTTTAGCCAAGTCCATAAAATCAATCAGTTATCATTATCAGTCACTGTGCCAGCTTCCCAATAACTAGGTCCGCTCACAATTGCCATGTCACTGTGCCAGAAAACAAACCACATCAAATACCTACTGCTGCCCTGTCACTGTGTCAGAAAACAAACCACATCAAATACCTACTGTTGCCCTGTCACTGTGTCAGAAAACAAACCACATCAAATACCTACTGCTGCCCTGTCACTGTGTCAGAAAACAAACCACATCAAATACCTACTGCTGCCCTGTCACTGTGTCAGAAAACAAACCACATCAAATACCTACTGCTGCCCTGTCACTGTGTCAGAAAACAAACCACATCAAATACCTACTGTTGCCCTGTCACTGTGTCAGAAAACAAACCACATCAAATACCTACTGTTGCCCTGTCACTGTGCCAGAAAAAAACCCACATCAAATACCTACTGCTGCCCTGTCACTGTGTCAGAAAACAAACCACATCAAATACCTACTGTTGCCCTGTCACTTTGTCAGAAAACAAACCACATTAACTGCCTACTGTTGCCCTGTCACTGTGCCAGAAAACAAGCCACATTAACTGCCTACTGTTGCCCTGTCACTGTGCCAGAAAACAAACCACATTAACTGCCTACTGTTGCCCTGTCACTGTGTCAGAAAACAAACCACATCAAATACCTACTGTTACAAACCAATATAATTAATATAATGCCTACTGTGCCAGAAAACAAACCACATTAACTGCCTACTGTTGCCCTGTCACTGTGTCAGAAAACAAACCACATCAAATACCTACTGTTGCCCTGTCACTGTGTCAGAAAACAAACAAAATCATATACCTACTGTTGCCCTGTCACTGTGTCAGAAAACAAACCACATTAACTGCTTACTGTTGCCCTGTCACTGTGTCAGAAAACAAACAAAATCATGTACCTACTGTTGCCCCATATCCTGGCCCCAAAAAAACAAAAAAATCAACAGCTAGCATCTTTATCATTGTCATTTCCTTACCGAATGGCGGGGGCGTTCATGACTGTCCACAATCTGGGATATACAAGTGTGTGTATGCGGGGGCGTTCATGACTGTCCACAATCTGGGATATACAAGTGTGTGTATGCGGGGGCGTTCATGACTGTCCACAATCTGGGATATACAAGTGTGTGTATGCGGGGGCGTTCATGACTGTCCACAATCTGGGATATACAAGTGTGTGTATCAGTTCGTGTGTTGACGCTCCTTTATGCCATGATAAAAAGCTGTAAGAATCTTCTCGCGTTGTGTTTCTGTTTTTCTCTAGTCAATAATCGTTGACAAGATATATATGTTGCAGTTTTCCTCTTCTCATAACATGACGGGAAAAGGGGGGGGGGGGAGACTGTCTCTTTCTGATGTTTATGACAAGTTGTCTTCGAGCCTTCGCCTCGTTTAATACATTCTGGTTTGTTCTTCTTAGCTGTCCAAGGAATTCTAACGATGTTTCTGTAAAAACACATCTCTGAGGCTTGGAGAAATGATGTGGCTTGTTTATTGGGTTTCATGTCATGTGTTAACACTGGCTCTATTTAACCTGGGGTCATTCTTTTCCTGACCTGCAATGACTTGGATTTATTGCACAAAATGTTCTGTATTTGATCAAATGTTGTTTTGGCCTGTTCTATTTAGGGCTGCCGATATGTTGTTGTTGTTGTTGTTGTATAGTAGCAAATGGTTTTGGGAAAGTACCAAAACACTAAAACAAACCAAAAGGTACCACATTTTTAATTTAAATTGTTTTTAACGTCTTTAAATACAAACATACATACACACACGCGCGCATAACTTGCTTACCCCATATGTGATAAGAATTATATGTATTTTTCAATTTTATTTCCCTGAGTTTGTTTCAAACCAGTTGTGGCGGCTTCCAGTTGCTGCAGCCAATGTACTGAAGCAATCACTGTCAACCCATTAATGCATTCGTCGGGAAAGACTTTACAAAAGAACGAGTTTTTTAGAGACTCTCAATCACATTTCAAAAAGAAAAAAAAAAGTTTGAGAACAAAGCTAATATTTCATTTAATGTATTGACGCAAACTTTTCTAAACATTTCCATTACATGTGCCTTACATTATTCTATCACTTTCTACCACCGCTGTATCTATCAATATATCAGCAACTAGCATACACATTAAACACATATTGCAGCTGCCAGAGGTGCCAGCGGCAACAGTCTGCCACTACAATTGCAAGTCATTGTTGATGGAAGCATCAGTCACGACAATCAACCAGATGTTAGGGAATTTCTGCATAAGGCATATCGCCAGCTGTGTGGCAGCCTGTGACCCGCATTTTTCGGAATATACAGTTTATAACATAAATCAATGGGAGGTCAGTTTTAAAAAAAAAACATTGCAAGTGAAAGTACTAGCGAACAGTGTCCCACCATGCATTCAACTCGTTGGCTGGCCAGACATACCAGAAATCATAAAATCGATGATCTAAACAGAAGTGAATGATGTCCATAATTCACAAGCACTGCAGTCACTTACATCACATAAACTAACATAAGGTAAACAAATATCCGACACACAATCTATTGCTAGCACCAGAAACATCCCGTTGTTCTCGTCTGCTCGACAGGACAACCGCTGAAGCCATCAGATGCTTGACCCAACAAACCAAGGCCTGTCCCGAATTTCTCCGCTCCAAGGCGCAGGAAGGCATAGACCAGCTCTCTAGAGAGAGGAAGGATCATGGCTGTTCAGGTTAGTCAGCCTATCGACTCTGATGCTCCATGTTCACAGATGTGGTAGTGGTCGTTCTGGTTCACGCCCGACTGTGAGACTCAGTGTTCACAGATAGGGTAGGGGTTGGTCTGGTTCACAACTGACTGTGAGACTCAGTGTTCACTGATGTGGTAGGGGCTGGTCTGGTTCATGCCTGACTGTGAGACTCAGTGTTCACAGATGGGGTAGGGGCTGGTCTGGTTCATGCCTGACTGTGAGACTCAGTGTTCACAGATGGGGTAGGGGCTGGTCTGGTTCATGCCTGACTGTGAGACTCAGTGTTCACAGATGGGGTACAGGCTGGTCTGGTTCACGCCTGACTGTGAGACTCAGTGTTCACAGATAGGGTAGGGGCTGGTCTGGTTCATGCCTGACTGTGAGATTCAGTGTTCACTGATGTGGTAGAGGCTGGTCTGGTTCACGTCTGACTGTGAGACTCAGTGTTCACAGATAGGGTAGGGGCTGGTCTGGTTCATGCCTGACTGTGAGACTCAGTGTTCACAGATAGGGTAGAGGCTGGTCTGGTTCACGCCTGACTGTGAGATTCAGTGTTCACAGATGGGGTAGGGGCTGGTCTGGTTCACAACTGACTGTGAGACTCAGTGTTCACAGACGGGGTAGGGGCTGGTCTGGTTCACAACTGACTGTGAGACTCAGTGTTCACTGATGGGGTAGGGGCTGGTCTGGTTCACAACTGACTGTGAGACTCAGTGTTCACAGACGGGGTAGGGGCTGGTCTGGTTCACAACTGACTGTGAGACTCAGTGTTCACTGATGGGGTATGGGCTGGTCTGGGTCACGTCTGACTGCTTGTGACTATTTTGGTCCCTCTTCTGTCGTCTCCGAGATTGATTTGCAGATTTCAGATGTTTCTTGTAGAGCAGAGATATATATATATATATCAATTTCGCCTTTAAAATTTGCCCAAAAGGTCAATATTCGTCATTCCTCAGAAGTGGCCGTCATGTCATGAGACGGGGAGGGTGGGGGGAAGAGGATGGAATGGTCCATGTACTGAAATTATGGAATTACTGTCATCTTGGCTAAAAAATTCAAATTTTCATAGAGAAATGGCATCCAAACATTGTTACAGTTAATCAGCGTATCAGTTCAATTGATGACGATATGGATGACATTTTCGGATCATTACCCCCCCCCCCACTTTTTTTTCCCCCACAAACCCTTTGGCTCAGTACTATAGATATCGCGACCCTTCGGCCTTGATTCCATGATACGGTAAATATGAAAGAAATGTGGTTTTTCTGCCTACCCCCGAGCGTAAACCTGGACCACAAGGAGTTCGTCACCCGGTCGCCGCATAGATGGTTTTTCCCGAGCTAGCGAGCAGGGCAAACAGTCGGTTTAAACAGACTTCTTCCATGTTCCTCTTAGATATGGGAACACACCTTACAGACCAAACATACTGGCTCCATGTTCCTCTCTATCTGGGAGTAAAGTTTACAGGAAAAACAGAATTCTTCCATGTTCCTCTCAATTTGGAAGTAAAGTTTACAGGAAAAACATAATTCTTTCATGTTCCTCTCGTATCTGGAGCAAGATTTACAGGCTAAACAGACTGTCTCCATGTTCCTTCTATATTTGGGAGCAAGGTTTACAGACTAAACAGACTGTCTCCATGTTCCTTCTATATTTGGGAGCAAGGTTTACAGGCTAAACAGACTGTCTCCATGTTCCCTCTATATTTGGGAGCAAGGTTTACAGGCTAAGCAGACTGTCTCCATGTTCCCTCTATATTTGGGAGCAAGGTTTACAGGCTAAACAGACTGTCTCCATGTTCCCTCTATATTTGGGAGCAAGGTTTACAGGCTAAACAGACTGTCTCCATGTTCCCTCTATATTTGGGAGCAAGGTTTACAGGCTAAACAGACTGTCTCCATGTTCCTTTTAGATTTAGGAGCATGTTTGGCAGGGATACGCCCAAGTCTGTCTTCTTCCTGATCTGGGAACATCCGTTGGTGGAGAGATAAAAAGGACTGATAAAAGACAGGCGTAATTGGTTTGTTCCGAAAGTCGCATGTTCTTTCAACAGAATGCATTTCTCTGTTTCAGGTACCACAGTTGTCTTCTCCATGGCTTTGTGTCTGCAGCTGAGCAGCGTGGCCTACTTTCTGTCAAGATTGTCTTGAATTTCAGAAACACATCTTTCACTTACGCTTGTCATCGAGTCATCATCACCCGGGATCCTTGATTTTCTGACGTTCTCTCAGAACCACAAGCCATTCTCTCTAAACCACAAGTCATTCTCTCAGAACCACAAGTCATTCTCTCAGAACCACAAGTCATTTTCTCAGAACCACAAGTCCTTCTCTCAGAACCACAAGTAATTTTCTCAGAACCACAAGTCATTCTCTCAGAACCAAAAGTCGTTCTCTCAGAACCACAAGTCATTCTCTCAGAACCAAAATTGATTCTCTCAGAACCACAAGTCATTCTCTCAGAACCACAAGTCATTCTCTCAGAACCACAAGTCATTCTCTCAGAACCAAAAGTCGTTCTCTCAGAACCACAAGTCACTCTCTCAGAACCACAAGTCATTCTCTCAGAACCACAAGTCATTCTCTCAGAACCACAAGTCACTCTCTCAGAACCACAAGTCATTCTCTCAGAACCACAAGTCATTCTCTCAGAACCACAAGTCATTCTCTCAGAACCACGTCATTCTCTCAGAACCACGTCATTCTCTCAGAACCACAAGTCATTCTCTCAGAACCACAAGTCACTCTCTCAGAACCACAAGTCATTCTCTCAGAACCACAAGTCATTCTCTCAGAACCACGTCATTCTCTCAGAACCACAAGTCATTCTCTCAGAACAACGTCATTCTCTCAGAACCACAAGTCATTCTTTCAGAACCACGTCATTCTCTCAGAACCACAAGTCATTCTCTCAGAACCACGTCATTCTCTCAGAACCACAAGTCATTCTCTCAGAACCACGTCATTCTCTCAGAACCACAAGTCATTCTCTCAGAACCACGTCATTCTCTCAGAACCACAAGTCATTCTCTCAGAACCACAAGTCATTCTCTCAGAACCACAAGTCATTCTCTCAGAACCACAAGTCACTCTCTCAGAACCACAAGTCATTCTCTCAGAACCACAAGTCATTCTCTCAGAACCACAAGTCATTCTCTCAGAACCACAAGTCACTCTCTCAGAACCACAAGTCATTCTCTCAGAACCACAAGTCATTCTCTCAGAACCACAAGTCATTCTCTCAGAACCACAAGTCACTCTCTTAGAACCACAAGTCATTCTCTCAGAACCACAAGTCATTCTCTCAGAACCACAAGTCACTCTCTCAGAACCACAAGTCATTCTCTCAGAACCACAAGTCATTCTCTCAGAACCACACGTCATTCTCTCAGAACCACAAGTCACTCTCTCAGAACCACAAGTCACTCTCTCAGAACCACAAGTCACTCTCTCAGAACCACAAGTCACTCTCTCAGAACCACAAGTCACTCTCTCAGAACCACAAGTCACTCTCTCAGAACCACAAGTCATTCTCTCAGAACCACAAGTCATTCTCTCAGAACCACAAGTCACTCTCTCAGAACCACGTCATTCTCTCAGAACCACAAGTCATTCTCTCAGAACCACGTCATTCTCTCAGAACCACAAGTCATTCTCTCAGAACCACGTCATTCTCTCAGAACCACAAGTCATTCTCTCAGAACCACAAGTCATTCTCTCAGAACCACGTCATTCTCTCAGAACCACAAGTCATTCTCTCAGAACCACGTCATTCTCTCAGAACCACGTCATTCTCTCAGAACCACGTCATTCTCTCAGAACCACAAGTCATTCTCTCAGAACCACAAGTCATTCTCTCAGAACCACGTCATTCTCTCAGAACCACAAGTCATTCTCTCAGAACCACGTCATTCTCTCAGAACCACAAAACATTCTCTCAGAACCACGTCATTCTCTCAGAACCACAAGTCATTCTCTCAGAACCACAAGTCACTCTCTCAGAACCACAAGTCATTCTCTCAGAACCACAAGTCATTCTCTCAGAACCACAAGTCACTCTCTCAGAACCACAAGTCATTCTCTCAGAACCACAAGTCATTCTCTCAGAACCACAAGTCATTCTCTCAGAACCACAAGTCACTCTCTCAGAACCACAAGTCATTCTCTCAGAACCACAAGTCATTCTCTCAGAACCACAAGTCATTCTCTCAGAACCACAAGTCACTCTCTTAGAACCACAAGTCATTCTCTCAGAACCACAAGTCATTCTCTCAGAACCACAAGTCATTCTCTCAGAACCACGTCATTCTCTCAGAACCACAAGTCATTCTCTCAGAACCACAAGTCATTCTCTCAGAATGACAAGTCATTCTCTCAGAACCACAAGTCATTCTCTCAGAACCACAAGTCACTCTCTCAGAACCACAAGTCATTCTCTCAGAACCACAAGTCATTCTCTCAGAATGACAAGTCATTCTCTCAGAACCACAAGTCATTCTCTCAGAACCACAAGTCATTCTCTCAGAACCACAAGTCATTCTCTCAGAACCACAAGTCATTCTCTCAGAATGACAAGTCATTCTCTCAGAACCACAAGTCATTCTCTCAGAACCACAAGTCACTCTCTCAGAACCACAAGTCATTCTCTCAGAACCAAAAGTCATTCTTTCAGAACCACAAGTCATTCTCTCAGAACCAAAAGTCATTCTCTCAGAACCACAAGTCATTCTCTCAGAACCAAAAGTCACTCTCTCAGAATGACAAGTCATTCTCTCAGAACCACAAGTCATTCTCTCAGAACCACAAGTCATTCTCTCAGAACCACAAGTCATTCTCTCAGAACCACAAGTCATTCTCTCAGAACCACAAGTCATTCTCTCAGAATGACAAGTCATTCTCTCAGAACCACAAGTCATTCTCTCAGAACCACAAGTCATTCTCTCAGAACCACAAGTCATTCTCTCAGAACCACAAGTCATTCTCTCAGAACCACAAGTCATTCTCTCAGAACCACAAGTCATTCTCTCAGAACCACAAGTCATTCTCTCAGAACCACAAGTCATTCTCTCAGAACCAAAAGTCATTTCTCAGAACCACAAGTCATTTCTCAGAACCACAAGTCATTCTCTCAGAACCAGAAAGTCATTCTCTCAGAACCACAAGTCATTCTCTCAGAACCAAAAGTCACTCTCTCAGAACCACAAGTCATTCTCTCAGAACCACAAGTCATTTATCTCAGAACCACAAGTCATTCTCTCAGAACCACAAGTCATTCTCTCAGAACCACAAGTCATTCTCTCAGAACCACAAGTCATTCTCTGAGAACCACACAAGTCATTCTCTCAGAACCACAAGTCATTCTCTCAGAACCACAAGTCATTCTCTCAGAACCACAAGTCATTCTCTCAGAACCACAAGTCATTCTCTCAGAACCACAAGTCATTCTCTCAGAACCACAAGTCATTCTCTCAGAACCACAAGTCATTCTCTCAGAACCACAAGTCATTCTCTCAGAACCACAAGTCATTCTCTCAGAACCACAAGTCATTCTCTCAGAACCACAAGTCATTCTCTCAGAACCACAAGTCATTCTCTCAGAACCACAAGTCATTCTCTCAGAACCACAAGTCATTCTCTCAGAACCACAAGTCATTCTCTCAGAACCACAAGTCATTCTCTCAGAACCACAAGTCATTCTCTCAGAACCACAAGTCATTCTCTCAGAACCACAAGTCATTCTCTCAGAACCACAAGTCATTCTCTCAGAACCACAAGTCATTCTCTCAAAACCACAAGTCATTCTCTCAGAACCACAAGTCATTCTCTCAGAACCACAAGTCATTCTCTCAGAACCACAAGTCATTCTCTCAGAACCACAAGTCATTCTCTCTCACAAGTCATTCTCCACAAGTCATTCTCTCAGAACCACAAGTCATTCTCTCAGAACCACAAGTCATTCTCTCAGAACCACAAGTCATTCTCTCAGAACCACAAGTCATTCTCTCAGAACCACAAGTCATTCTCTCAGAACCACAAGTCATTCTCTCAGAACCACAAGTCATTCTCTCAGAACCACAAGTCATTCTCTCAGAACCACAAGTCATTCTCTCAGAACCACAAGTCATTCTCTCAGAACCACAAGTCATTCTCTCAGAACCACAAGTCATTCTCTCAGAACCACAAGTCATTCTCTCAGAACCACAAGTCATTCTCTCAGAACCACAAGTCATTCTCTCAGAACCACAAGTCATTCTCTCAGAACCACAAGTCATTCTCTCAGAACCACAAGTCATTCTCTCAGAACCACAATTCTCTCACAAGTCATTCTCTCAGAACCACAAGTCATTCTCTCAGAACCACAAGTCATTCTCTCAGAACCACAAGTCATTCTCTCAGAACCACAAGTCATTCTCTCAGAACCACAAGTCATTCTCTCAGAACCACAAGAACTCAGAACCACAAGTCATTCTCTCAGAACCACAAGTCATTCTCTCAGAACCACAAGTCATTCTCTCAGAACCACAAGTCATTCTCTCAGAACCACAAGTCATTCTCTCAGAACCACAAGTCATTCTCTCAGAACCACAAGTCATTCTCTCAGAACCACAAGTCATTCTCTCAGAACCACAAGTCATTCTCTCAGAACCACAAGTCATTCTCTCAGAACCACAAGTCATTCTCTCAGAACCACAAGTCATTCTCTCAGAACCACAAGTCATTCTCTCAGAACCACAAGTCATTCTCTCAGAACCCACAAGTCATTCTCTCAGAACCACAAGTCATTCTCTCAGAAACAAGTCATTCTCTCAGAACCACAAGTCATTCTCTCAGAACCACAAGTCATTCTCTCAGAACCACAAGTCATTCTCTCAGAACCACAAGTCATTCTCTCAGAACCACAAGTCATTCTCTCAGAACCACAAGTCATTCTCTCAGAACCACAAGTCATTCTCTCAGAACCACAAGTCATTCTCTCAGAACCACAAGTCATTCTCTCAGAACCACAAGTCACAACCACAATTCTCTCAGAACCACAAGTCATTCTCTCAGAACCACAAGTCATTCTCTCAGAACCACAAGTCATTCTCTCAGAACCACAAGTCATTCTCTCAGAACCACAAGTCATTCTCTCAGAACCACAAGTCATTCTCTCAGAACCACAAGTCATTCTCTCAGAACCACAAGTCATTCTCTCAGAACCACAAGTCATTCTCTCAGAACCACAAGTCATTCTCTCAGAACCACAAGTCATTCTCTCAGAACCACAAGTCATTCTCTCAGAACCACAAGTCATTCTCTCAGAACCACAAGTCATCTCTCACAAGTCATTCTCTCAGAACCACAAGTCATTCTCTCAGAACCACAAGTCATTCTCTCAGAACCACAAGTCATTCTCTCTCTCAACCACAAGTCATTCTCTCAGAACCACAAGTCATTCTCTCAGAACCACAAGTCACAAGTCTCTCAGAACCACAAGTCATTCTCTCAGAACCACAAGTCATTCTCTCAGAACCACAAGTCATTCTCTCAGAACCACAAGTCATTCTCTCAGAACCACAAGTCATTCTCTCAGAACCACAAGTCACTCTCTCAGAACCACAAGTCATTCAAGTCATTCTCTCAGACCACAAGTCACTCTCTCAGAACCACATTCATTCTCTCAGAACCACAAGTCATTCTCTCAGAACCACAAGTCATTCTCTCAGAACCACAAGAACCATTCTCTCAGAACCACACGTCATTCTCTCAGAACCACAAGTCACTCTCTCAGAACACGTCATTCTCTCAGAACCACAAGTCATTCTCTCAGAACCACAAGTCATTCTCTCAGAACCACAAGTCATTCTCTCAGAACCACAAGTCATCTCTCAGAACCACAAGTCATTCTCTCAGAACCACAAGTCATTCTCTCTCAGAACCACGTCATTCTCTCAGAACCACAGAAAGTCATTCTCTCAGAACCACAAGTCATTCTCTCAGAACCACAAGTCATTCTCTCAGAACCACATTCTCTCAGAACCACACGTCATTCTCTCAGAACCACAAGTCATTCTCTCAGAACACGTCACAAGTCATTCTCTCAGAACCACAAGTCATTCTCTCAGAACCACAAGTCATTCTCTCAGAACAAGTCAGTCATTCTCTCAGAACCACGTCATTCTCTCAGAATTCTCTCAGAACCACAAGTCACTCTCTCAGAACCACGTCATTCTCTCAGAACCACACGTCATTCTCTCAGAACCACAAGTCACTCTCTCAGAACCACAAGTCACTCTCTCAGAACCACAAGTCACTCTCTCAGAACCACGTCATTCTCTCAGAACCACAAGTCACTCTCTCAGAACCACGTCATTCTCTCAGAACCACAAGTCACTCTCTCAGAACCACAAGTCATTCTCTCAGAACCACAAGTCACTCTCTCAGAACCACGTCATT
Organism: Candidula unifasciata; assembly: GCA_905116865.2. Taxonomy (NCBI): domain Eukaryota; kingdom Metazoa; phylum Mollusca; class Gastropoda; order Stylommatophora; family Geomitridae; genus Candidula; species Candidula unifasciata. The sequence continues at coordinate 43,341 of CAJHNH020002153.1, forward strand.
CTCTCAGAACCACAAGTCACTCTCTCAGAACCACACGTCATTCTCTCAGAACCACAAGTCACTCTCTCAGAACCACACGTCATTCTCTCAGAACCACAAGTCACTCTCTCAGAACCACAAGTCACTCTCTCAGAACCACAAGTCATTCTCTCAGAACCACAAGTCACTCTCTCAGAACCACAAGTCATTCTCTCAGAACCACAAGTCACTCTCTCAGAACCACACGTCATTCTCTCAGAACCACAAGTCACTCTCTCAGAACCACAAGTCACTCTCTCAGAACCACACGTCATTCTCTCAGAACCACAAGTCACTCTCTCAGAACCACAAGTCATTCTCTCAGAACCACAAGTCACTCTCTCAGAACCACACGTCATTCTCTCAGAACCACAAGTCACTCTCTCAGAACCACACGTCATTCTCTCAGAACCACAAGTCATTCTCTCAGAACCACGTCATTCTCTCAGAACCACGTCATTCTCTCAGAACCACAAGTCATTCTCTCAGAACCACGTCATTCTCTCAGAACCACAAGTCATTCTCTCAGAACCACAAGTCACTCTCTCAGAACCACAAGTCATTCTCTCAGAACCACAAGTCACTCTCTCAGAACCACACGTCATTCTCTCAGAACCACAAGTCATTCTCTCAGAACCACAAGTCATTCTCTCAGAACCACAAGTCACTCTCTCAGAACCACAAGTCATTCTCTCAGAACCACAAGTCATTCTCTCAGAACCACAAGTCATTCTCTCAGAACCACAAGTCATTCTCTCAGAACCACAAGTCATTCTCTCAGAACCACAAGTCATTCTCTCAGAACCACAAGTCACTCTCTCAGAACCACAAGTCATTCTCTCAGAACCACAAGTCACTCTCTCAGAACCACAAGTCACTCTCTCAGAACCACGTCATTCTCTCAGAACCACAAGTCACTCTCTCAGAACCACGTCATGCTCTCAGAACCACAAGTCACTCTCTCAGAACCACAAGTCATTCTCTCAGAACCACAAGTCACTCTCTCAGAACCACGTCATTCTCTCAGAACCACAAGTCACTCTCTCAGAACCACACGTCATTCTCTCAGAACCACAAGTCACTCTCTCAGAACCACACGTCATTCTCTCAGAACCACAAGTCACTCTCTCAGAACCACAAGTCACTCTCTCAGAAACACACGTCATTCTCTCAGAACCACACGTCATTCTCTCAGAACCACAAGTCACTCTCTCAGAACCACACGTCATTCTCTCAGAACCACAAGTCACTCTCTCAGAACCACAAGTCATTCTCTCAGAACCACAAGTCACTCTCTCAGAACCACACGTCATTCTCTCAGAACCACAAGTCACTCTCTCAGAACCACACGTCATTCTCTCAGAACCACAAGTCACTCTCTCAGAACCACAAGTCATTCTCTCAGAACCACAAGTCACTCTCTCAGAACCACAAGTCACTCTCTCAGAACCACACGTCATTCTCTTAGAACCACGTCATTCTCTCAGAACCACAAGTCATTCTCTCAGAACCACGTCATTCTCTCAGAACCACGTCATTCTCTCAGAACCACAAGTCATTCTCTCAGAACCACAAGTCATTCTCTCAGAACCACAAGTCATTCTCTCAGAACCACAAGTCATTCTCTCAGAACCACAAGTCACTCTCTCAGAACCACAAGTCATTCTGCTAACAATATCACACACATTTCTCTACAGATGATAACACAGTTGTTGCAATGGCTCAGTGATACTTTATTCAACACATCTCAGATACTCTAGATAGCATTCGTCACAGGCGCCAATATTGCAGTCTTATAAAAAATATTTACCTTTATCTGATATTATGTCATTTATAAAAGTGGCAAGTAAAGATGGAAAGTGGGTGCCAGTGTGAGAATCATGTAGGAAACATTTGGGAACTGATTAGAAACTGGAACTGTCCAGAAAGTGTGTTATAACAATGTCGAGATGAGTTGTAAGTCTCGTGAAAGTGTAAGGTCCTTAGAGTCTGGCCTGTCTTATAACAATGTCGAGATGAGTTGTAAGTCTCGTGAAAGTGTAAGGTCCTTAGAGTCTGGCCTGTCTTATAACAATGTCCGAGATGAGCTGTAAGTCTCGTGAAAGTGTAAGGTCCTTAGAGTCTGGCCTGTCTTATAACAATGTCGAGATGAGTTGTAAGTCTCGTGAAAGTGTAAGGTCCTTAGAGTCTGGCCTGTCTTATAACAATGTCGAGATGAGTTGTAAGTCTCGTGAAAGTGTAAGGTCCTTAGAGTCTGGCCTGTCTTATAACAATGTCGAGATGAGCTGTAAGTCTCGTGAAAGTGTAAGGTCCTTAGAGTCTGGCCTGTCTTATAACAATGTCGAGATGAGTTGTAAGTCTCGTGAAAGTGTAAGGTCCTTAGAGTCTGGCCTGTCTTATAACAATGTCGAGATGAGTTGTAAGTCTCGTGAAAGTGTAAGGTCCTTAGAGTCTGGCCTGTCTTATAACAATGTCGAGATGAGTTGTAAGTCTCGTGAAAGTGTAAGGTCCTTAGAGTCTGGCCTGTCTTATAACAATGTCGAGATGAGCTGTAAGTCTCGTGAAAGTGTAAGTTCCTTAGAGTCTGTCCTGTCTTATAACAATGTCGAGATGAGTTGTAAGTCTCGTGAAAGTGTAAGGTCCTTAGAGTCTGTCCTGTCTTATAACAATGTCGAGATGAGTTGTAAGTCTCGTGAAAGTGTAAGACCCTTAGAGTCTGGCCTGTAGACAACATGCAAGCTCACGAGGAAGAGTTACCACTGGACACAGAAAAGACAAATACAGTCAAACGGCACCACACCCAATATGACAACATCTGACTCATACGCGGAGGACTGGGATTCTCTCTCAGGTGCCAACTGTCCAGTCTGGTCCTTGACTCTAGCCGGTCTCTATCTAGTCTTCCCTATGTGAGTCTGTCTTACTGCAGCAGTCTTAAACGTCATGTCTCAGAGACTACATCTTCTTTACTGCTGCAGTCCCAAGCTTCGTATCTCAGAGACGACATCTTCTTTACTGCAGCAGTCTCTAACGTCCAACTGTGACCGAAACAGGCCTGTCAAATACATCTCTCCCAGTTTCGTTGACACTGGTCAGTTTACAGGTCACAGTTTCGTGAACACTGGTCAGTTTACAGCTCATAGTTTCCTGGACACTGGTCAATTTACAGCTCACAGTTTCCTGGACACTGGTCAGTTTACAGCTCACAGTTTCCTGGACACTGGTCAGTTTACAGCTCACAATTTCCTGGACACTGGTCAGTTTACAGCTCACAGTTTCACTTTCATCGACACATTCTTTTGTGTGTGTGTGGGGGGGGGGGGGTAAATTCAATAAAGACAGTGTGTGGTGACAAGTTGCCTTGTGTGTCTTCTCTTCTTTGTATGTTTACATGACGTCGCTGAGTGTTTGTTTTAGGTGACACATAGGTTCTTAATAAACAATCTAAGAGGGTAGTGATGATAATGATGATGGTAAAAAGTTCGCCCCAACCATTTCTCTCTCCATAACCCATCCTCTGTGTCTGGGAGTGCACACCATAACCCATCCCCTGTGTCTGGGAGTGCACACCATAACCCATCCCCTGTGTCTGGGAGTGCACACCATAACCCATCCCCTGTGTCTGGGAGTGCACACCATAACCCATCCCCTGTGTCTGGGAGTGCACACCATAACCCATCCCCTGTGTCTGGGAGTGCACACCATAACCCATCCCCTGTGTCTGGGAGTGCACACCATAACCCATCCCCTGTGTCTGGGAGTGCACACCATAACCCATCCCCTGTGTCTGGGAGTGCACACCATAACCCATCCCCTGTGTCTGGGAGTGCACAATGAGACCAGTACTTCAGCATTTCTCGGGCTCTCAGTTCTGCGCCTGCCTTCCAAAGCTCAGTCACTGAGTACACTATCGTACAAGTCGTTGTTTGTCTTCAACACAGTATTGCTGCTGCTTGTTGTCTTGCTCGTGAGAAGGTGCGGTCGGGTGTGTGGCTGATTATATATATATTTTCTTCAAAACGATATTACAGAACAGTTAGTTCAAGAAACATCAATGGAATAAACAAAAACGATGATTAAAACATTTCGTCAAACACGCACAGATGCCCTGATTTCAGCCAGACTAAATGTGATCACGTGACACTGCCTGGTCATTAATGGCCAGCTTTTTTTACAATGTCCACAACATTATTTATCATCATCACGTGGCCCTCTCTCACAATGTAGACATCAATGAGGTATTACTCATCAGTCAAACAATTGCCTGCAGTTTATCCATTGACAAGCCTCAATGGTGGACACTGAAGTATTGCCATGCAACAGCGGACCGTCAGTTATGTAACTCCTCGTGTCATGCCAGTTTACGAACTACTGTCTGTCTGTGGGGCCCTTCAACCACAGACACAGAGTTTCTTCTCACAGAAAACCTAAAAGTTAACTGGGTAGGACAGGGTGGGTATAAGCAGACGGAGAACTAACAGTTGGGACAGGGTGGGTATAAACACATCAAGAACTAAATTTTAGGACATAGTGTGTATAGACACACGGGAAACTAACAGTTGAGACAGGGTGGGTATAGACACACGGGAAACTAACAGTTGGGACAGGGTGGGTATAGACACACGAGGAACTAACAGTTGGGACATGGTGGGTATAGTCACTTGGAGAACTAAATTTTAGGACAGAGTGTGTATAGACACATGGAAAACTAACAGTTGGGACAAGCTGGGTATAGACACGTGGGGAACTAACAGTCGGGACAGGCTGGGAATAAGCACACAGAGAACTAACAGTTGGGATAGAGTGGGTATTGACACACGTAATACTAAAGGTTGTGAAAGAAGGGGTTATAGACTCACAGAGAACTAAAGGATGGGACAGAGTGGGTATAGACACACGGAGAACTAAAGGTTGGGACAGAGTGGGTATAGACACACGGAGAACTAAAGGTTGGGACAGAGTGTTTATAAACACAGAGAACTAAATGTTGTTACAGAGTGGGTGTAGACACATTGAGAACTAAATGTTGTTACAGAGTGGGTATAGACACACGGAGAACTAAAGGTTGGGACAGAGTGGGTACAGACACACGGAGAACTAAAGGTTGGGACAGAGTGTTTATAGACACACAGAGAACTAACAGTTGGGACAGAGAGTTTATAGACACACCGAAAACTAACACCCTAACTGTCGGCTGTCTGTGTGGAGGTGGTACCTCCCAGAATGATTGAAGCTGTATGGAAGTGTCGACGTCGTCAAAGAAATTAACTAAGGAATCAGCAGTTGTTGATATACATATACGGAAACTGGCGGCAAGATGGTGGATATCTCAGAGAGCGCTCTAGGCAACAGAATAAGGAAATCTAGAGGCGCGCGCACACACACGCACACCCACGCATACACACATTCTCTCTCTGTCTGTCTCTCCTCTCTCTCTCTCTCTCTCTTTCTTTCTCTCTCTCTCTCTCTCTCTCTCTCTCTCTCTCTCTCTCTCTCAGATGAACCCACTGTCGGAACTAGGTTAACGGTAGATGTTGGGTGTGAATGTGACTACATTTGTAAGTCTTCATCTTATGTCAGGATCAAAGGTGAAGACGCCGCTGTCACAACTCAGCTGGTCCTTGACTGGAAGAAGGTCGCTAAGCAGGTCAGGGTCGACAACCCAATACAGAAAACCAGCGAGGCTACAAGTCCTGTAGCGCCATCTGCGATGAGAAAGGAGATCAATCAGTAATATGGAAACAAACATTTCAAGTTAAGTACTTGATCCACGAAGCGCATGTACGTGGAAGGAGAAGACCGGAGCCCAAATGGCATTACAAGCCAGCGGTAACTTCTAAGATGTGTGCTAAAAGTGCTCTTATCGCTGGCATCCTCGGACATAGGGATGCTCCAAAAACCTGACCTCGCGTCTAGGGTTGTAAAATATGTCGACTTGTTTAGCAGTCCTAAAATATCATCCACGACTGGCATGGGATAGGAAATATTATTCGTTATTTTGTTTAGTGCTCTGTCGTGGCAGCAGAATCTGTGTGAGCTGTCCTTTTCTTTACTATAACTATTGGCGAACACCACGCGGACAATGACCGTTCAATAATGCTAGCCTGAAGTATTTCATGTAAAGCTTTTTCCCCTATCTCTCTATCCTTCAGCGGTGTTCGATACGGTCTTAAACTAATGGGTTCATGCTCCCCTGGATCTAGTACCATCTGAACAGATTGTGTCCTCCCTAACTCTATTTCTGTCATTGCAAAGACATCTTCGTTTTTAACTATAAACAATTTCAAAATGTCTCCGTGTTGTGATTCCGCCTGTAACTTATTTAGCACCTCCACTGTTCTGACCGGATTTGACCTCTTACCTTCATTAACATCTCCTACTCTACTAATATTCTGCTTTCTGTTACCATAATTATGTTGCCGTTCATGTGATCTGATCTTCCGATTATTTTCTAACTTTTGTAACCTGTCAGCTCTGTTAAAATTTAAACTTTGCCCTCTTCCATTCCGTATACATGACCTCAGTTGACCCTGGTTGTCATGGTATAGTTTCGTTCTTTGTGGTTGGTAACTCTGCTTATCTATAGGGTAGTGTAATCTCTCTACAATAGGGTGGAAACGAGAAGACATAAACAGTTAGTCTTAGACATTAAGATGGGGAAAAATCTGGAAAGGTTTGGCCACTGGGTTTAGAAGACTTTTTTTTTTTCCAGCGATCTATTTGACTTCCGGACCGAACCTGTGTGAGCCTAAACTGGCTACTGCTGCTTTGCACAATGGGCGGGTCAGCAAGCATGGCGACCGCAGGAAAAGGCCGTGGTCTGAATAATTTCGCAGGCGGTGGTACGTTTCATTGGTTAAGTTTGATGATTGGAAGTTTAGATTCTGGTCGTTAATGGGTTTTTCGTGAAGTATACGTTAATTCTGTGTAATGTTGAGTAAAGTAAACAGATGTTCAATGTAGTAATCATAGTCTCAGTTGTTTTCCGTTCTCTCCTCCACCTAAACGAACTTTTCACTTTTTTTTTCTTGTTGCTGGGGCAGCTTGAGGTTGAGGTTTGGCTCCCACTCACAACGTGACATTGTTTAGAGCTATTGTAGGTTCGGAGTCGAGGAAATTTCAAGGAGTAGATTTTCATATTATCCCTTAAAGTTATCTCTTCTTTTCCGCCATTACAAGTAACCCCCTATGCTTTTTGCTTCTAGTACAAGTGGCGTGGTCGACAAGTATATAGGTGGCCATGATTTGTTTTGTGTGTCGTCTAGTTAGTTCAGATTATATTAGTTAAAAGTTACAGAATTTAATTCACGAAGGAATTGTAGTTTGTGCACGTAGAGTGGTTCAAATTTTAAATTGTTTTTTAAATGGCGCCCACGTGCTCTTTTCATTAAGACTTCGAATATGTGCGCCCACGTGTGTGGTTTCGTTATCGAAGACTTGGGTTGTGTTTAGTTAGATATTACATCATCTTGTTCACGGATGAGTGGCGTTGTCGAGTGGTTTAATTTGTCAAGTCTAGTCGGCTCAGATTATCATGTTGATTTACATTTGGTTCGGAACTTGTGTAGGTGCGGTCTGTGTAGTTAATTTTGTGTGATTAGATGTTACTTAACGGTTCTGAGCACGAAGAGTGGTCCGTGTCTATTGTTTACTAGGAGTGGTTTTTGTCTATTGTCCACGGAGTGGCTTGTTTTACGTCTCGAACTGAACTTAGGGTCAGTTTATTTTGTATCCTGTCTCCGTATCAAGGTTTAACTGTAGGTCTATTTGTATATTAGGGAGCCTTGTGTGAAGCACACCGATCGAGCCAGTTACGCAATGCAGTTTTTTAACATTGCTGTTACCAGTCAATACTGAGTAGGCTTCGGCCGAGGTAATTTCGCCCGAATTCCATTGTAGGCCTTTGGCCGAGGTAGTGCCCAAAAATGTCAGTTAGTAGGCTTTGCCAAAGCCGAGGTAATTGTAAGCTTTTCCAAAGCCGAGGCAATTGTGGTGGAAATGTCACTCGAAAATCACGCGACGGTGACAGTGACGGGAAGATTGTCTCTCGGTGGCCTTGCTCCCGAGACAATGTCCATTGTAGACCTTTGGTCGAGGTGGTGAACGAAAATGTCAGTTTGTAGGCTTCCCCGAAGCTGAGTTAATGTCCGATATGTCTTGCGATGGCTATGCGGCCGATACAAGTGAATCTATTGTAGGCTTCGCCGAAGCTGGGGTAAAAGTTTTGAAAGTCCTTTAAATGTCACGCGTTGGTGGCAAAGGCAAACGTCTTCCTAATGTCACGCAGTGGTGGTAAAGGCAAACTTCTTAGTGTCACGTGGTGGTGGCAAAGCGTGGTGGAATCAGTCTAATGTAAGCCCCGCGGCTGATGTAAAAAAACAGCTGTGAAAACCTATATACGAAGAAGCACCGGACGTCTGAGGGGAAATCCAACTGATCAAAAATCCTGATGTTAGCTGATTACTAAGTTTTGTTGCAGTTTCATGTTTTTTTTTTTTTTTTTTGTAGGTTTTGCTTGGTGTGTGTAGTGATGATTTTATATGTTTTTTAATGCATTTTTCTATCAAGGGGCGGATTAGATGGGGGTTTATTCTACTCTGTTGGTGTCTCAGACACCAGTGGACAAGCTAACGTGTTCCGACGATATCGTCATCACTGATGTAGATGGGTGGTTTGTAGTGATTTTACAGATGGTAGCTGAAACTCGAAGGCAAATGTTCACTAGAAGTTTATGACTACTGCCATATTTGATGTAATTTCTTATTTGGGACTTATACGTTCCTTATCCAGTTTCCTTGGGACGAGTTATGCTTAGATCATATGTCAATGACAGTTATTTTTGGGTGAATGTTAATGAATGATACTGCAAGTAACTAGTGATTACACGATGTTAGGAGGATGATCTTATTCCAGGTGGCTATGGCCAGTAACTCTGGGATTTAGAACAGGAGTTGGGGAGGATTTTTAGACTATAATTGTTATCTATTGTGTAGTTGCCGGGACGTCAACAAAAACAATAAGCCGACGTGTAATAGGGTGGAAACGAGAAGACATAAACAGTTAGTCTTAGACATTAGGATGGGGGAAAATCTAGAAAGGTCTGGCCACTGGGTATAAAATACTTTGTTTGGTTTCTCAGCGATCTATTTGACTTCCGGACCAAACCTGTGAGAACCTAACCCGGCTACTGCTGCTTTGTACAATGGGCCGGTGAGCAGGTATGGCAACCGCAGGGAAAGGCCGTTTAATGATTAGCAGTTTAGATTTTGGTCTAGCACGCTGTTGTCGTAAATTGGTTGTTCGTGAAGTATACGTTAATTCTGTGTTATGTTAAGTAAAATAAACAGATGTTCAATGTCGTAATCATTAGTTCCAGCTGCTTTCCGTTCTCTCCCCCGCCTTAACGAACTTTTCTCTCTCTCTCTCTTTTTTTTTTTTTTTTTTTTTTTTTTTTTTTTTTTGTTACTGGGGCAGCTTTACTTCTTTTCTGCCATTACAAGTTACCCCTCTGCTTTTGCTTCTAGTACATCTCGTTAGCATAATTTCGCCTATCCGGGAAACTGAAAAATCGATCAGCATCGACTTTATGTGTAGTAACAGTTGCTATTTTATAGCTCCTCCTTCCTCTCTGTGTCTCTCCCGTTGTACTTGTCTCATCTAGAATATCTCTATCTACGTTAGCTACAATGTTTCCTTTCTTCAAATTTACCGTTTTCCCTTCGCGTTTGTGATAAGGATCGGAAAACAGAGTCTTTTACCTAACGTTACAATGCCATCTGTAGTTGATAAGCACGGTTCGTTTAACAGTGCTTCCTGAAGCGCTGTTGTTCGAATAGTTTGACCTGGCAGGAAATATGGGTTTCTTTTTAAACCTGACATCACTAAGTTGATCGAATTAGGTTTGAGAATTACTGTCTATTTAGTTCATACCCCCGAAGCAACGTAAATGTCATCTCTAAGATCTACGTACTTATCTCTAATTCTAAGCTTTTTAAGGTCAAAATACAGTCTTATGCCATGCTTAACTAATATGTCCCGTCCTAGAATTAAATGACGATTCATTGTTTTTACTATGACGAAAGGATGTGTCAGATGTATTCCACCTATGGAAAACGGAATCAAGGCTTTACCTAAAAGTGATAGGCTGACACCGGTAACAGACTGTAAGTTCTCTTTTGTGTGATGTAACTCTATACTAACTCTAATCCTCTTAAATACCGCGTAATTTAAAAGTGACAAATCTGCCCCTGAATCTACAAGACTATGAGACGTGTTATTGTTGATTTCTATTAAACAGCAACACAGGCTGCCTGATGCATTAATATGTCTAGGGATTTTAACTCTCATCTGCCTATCTAGTTCGTTATTTCTCTTGTGTCCTACTAAACTTTTAGAGGCTATTTCTCGCCCATCGCTCAGCTGGGCCTCGGCCAGCGAGCGGACAGTGCGTTTCCTGAATAATTGTTTCTCCAGCCGCCGTTATTTTGTAGGTTATGTCGCTGACTTATGTGACTGACCTGCCACGACTTTTCACCTCTGAAATCTGTGTTAACGAGCGATCTGTTTATTCGCTGTGTTGTGGGTCGGTTACCTGCCAGGCAAAATCTGACTTTATGGGGGCCTGAACAGTTATAGCACACTAAAGTGTAGTATACTGCCTGTATGTTAGAGTGCCTATGTTTCTCATTTGTATGTCTATCTATGTGTGGTCTATAATGTTATATGTCCATGGGTTCCGTCATCCTAGTATCTTCTTCTTCTTCTGTTCTCTTCCAGTTTAAAGGAAAACTTTTTGCCTCAAACTCTATTCCTTAAGAGTTATGGATATTGCCTGTTCTAGAGTTGTTGGTCCTGAACGCATTAAACGAAGTTTTTGTGAACTGTAATTTAAACTGTCACTAAAGATTGATACTAAAACAAGCTAAGTTTGTTGTGATTGTATCTCTTCTTTAAGAAGCGCATCTTGAGTAAGACTGTATTTTCTGCGAGTAATTCTGTATGCTCTCATCTTTGCCCTGTTTGATCTGTCGTAAGAGGGAAAAGGCCATCTGTCTGTCTGTAACATGGCTGAAATTTTGTGCCAAGTTCTCTTTTCAATTTTTTCCTTCTTCTTTATTCTGATCTAATCTTCTTCTTATGTGTTCCGAAATCGGGAAAGAACTCATCTGGTATGCTAAACGTTTGATGTCGAAACTTGTCGCGCCTGAAAAGAAAGCATACTTTTCTATCTCGTTTACCCATTTTTAAAACTTGTTTGTGCATCCCCTAAAAAGTTCAATAACCCCTATTATTCCCTGTCGCCGAACGCTACAATCTAATCTGGATACAGCTTTGCTGACTCCACCTAAAACTCTGCTGAACTGGGCTTCTACTGTTCCCTGTTCTAAAATTGTTAAAACCTTGGTAATTGGCAGAATAAAACAAAATGTTCTCAAATTACCTGGTTGAGTGGGGTCTTTCTTGATTGTTTCTGTGCAAAAAAAAAAAAAAAAAATGTTTCTCACACAACACCGATAACACTACAATTAAAATAAACACTGTCCTGAAAGGATTTTCTAAGTTTGAAAGAAAAATAGGAAAAGATAGAAAATGTTTTCCCTACATCACATTAAATTAAAACAAACAATATAGTTTACAATAATAATTCGTCACTGTTCTCGGGAATCGCACTTATTTCGCAGTTCCTATGTTTTCAGAGTCGGACTTAGTTCACAGTTCTTATATTTTTAGCGTCGGACTTATTTCACAATTTGTTGATGAATATCCTTGACTTTCACTTAGTCTTCACAGTGTGTACAGTTCATTGGGTTTGTGAAAGTTATTTTGTAGATGAAAGCTAGAATGGGCTTGTCTAGTGTAGTCGGTACGTGTAGTCATCTGGAGTGATGTAGCGCATCTCGCTCGGATCCAGTCGTACAACGGCCGTAACCTCAAATGGGGTATCATCTCACCTGGACTGAGTTGTTGAATGGTGCAGGCTGTTGGTCTGGTTCAATTTTAGTCTAGTTTCGGCTGAAGTGTTTTTCAACTTTTTTCTTCGGTCAGGTACAATCATCGACGTTTTTTTTTTAATTTCATGTTTTATTGTCGTTGCTTACTTTGTTTGTTGTACAACTTCCAAACTCATTCTGATGTGCCTAATTCGGAACATAGTATACAAAGAGTTCGCGAGTCTCTTAATTGTGTTTAACAACACGGCCAGTGGTGAAACAATATTGGTAATAGGTTTGTTTATTAAACAATATTATGTCAGTTTAAGCAGAACGAATATATTCCATTTAAACAACAGTAGGACATTCCAGTATATTATTGCTGGCTATTCATATATGACGATAAGTTCCCTCATATCTCTTCTAGCGAAGCAAAAGCAGGTTTACTTTCTTTCTTCTAGCAAAGCCGCATGGGTTTTTGTAAACTGCTTTTTTAAGCGCCTAGGAACTGACTGTCCATCTCTCTCCCTACTGGCTAGCGTCATTTCTTCGCCTAGTTTCCTCTCTCTTCCTCGCCTGGGTCATCAATCACCGCCTGTCACCCTTTATCCTGTCTCATCTTATCGTCCCCAGGTGGTCGTTTGCGATCGTCCGTCCGTGGTCCTTCTTGAGGCTATAGTCCGTCGTTTCATCAACCTGACACCTGTTCTCTCTGTTCGGCTGGCCTGCTTATCATGCGTATACATCCGTCAATGTCAGATGTCACGGCTTCCTTTGGATAAACGTCATCTATTCAACCCTGGTCCGTGCACCTGTTCCTACCAACTCCCCCAAAGGTTCCTCGCGTATCTGTTTGGCCTTGTCTGATCAGCGATTTAATCACTGGTTTATATCATGCCACCCAGTGATGGATTGGCGTGCAAAGATGCTGGTCTGAATGTATACATTCTTCATTTAACCCCATCCTAAACCCTATTTCACTTTAGTTAGCCTTGACTGGTACACTGTTCTAGGCGGACAATGTTGTTCTTTTTGGTAGTTTCTGACGTGGGTTTTTTAAAGAAAAGGTGCGTGACTAGAACTGGACAAGACATATCAGGACTGGATAGGGTAGATCAAGGCAGTTGAGTTCAAGGCAGGACAGATCAAGGCAGTTGAGTTCAAGGCAGGACAGATCAAGGCAGTTGAGTTCAAGACAGGACAGGTCAGGAGAGGATACGAAGAACATGTCAAGAAGAGCTTGTCATAACAGTATACGACAGGACAGCGCAGGTCAAGACAGTAAACGACATAAAAGTGCAGATCAGGACAGTATAAGACCGGACAGCGCAGTCATGACGAGAAAGGACAAGACGGTTCAGTGAGGACATGGGAGGTCAGGATAAAGCACATACGATGACTTAGATAACAGAGGCAATACTGTTTTAATTCAGCAGTTGTGGTTTTGGTGTTTTCATCCATTATATTTTATTTCTGTATTGAGAAACTTTTGAAATAGTGTTTTTTCTTTGTTTTTGTTCCTGTTTTTGTTAGCTTGTTTTATGACTGGACATTATAAACACATGCATATATACTTAGAGACACACAAACAAAGGAGAAGATATTAAATGTTGAATCAAGACATTCCAATAAGCGCTCCGTCACCATCGTCAACAGCAAGCGCATAGTTCTGATTTCGATGGTACCAGCAATAGCCTGGTCTCGCCTTTCCTTTGAGTGTTGAGCGTCGATCAAATCTCCTGGCCATCCCTCGCAGCACCATTTTCTTTAGATGGCGCATACCTGTCTGGACCAATCTCAGCACGATCTGTGAGTCTGTTACAGCTACGACATGTGTCCAGAGCTGGCTGTCAAGCAAGCGAAAGGCTGCCTCTACCTCCATTCTCAAGCTAGATGTTTGAGAAGGGCAGACAGCTAGGGGGATAATACAGACTGGCACAAATATGCCTATTCAAAAGAAGTGAGACAAGAAGAAAAAGTCTACTGTTTTTTAGATGCATCCTGTCGTAAGAAGACTTGAACCCAGCCTTACCTCTACACTCCTCCTGGATTTGCTTTCTGCCCCTCTCCACTTTCTGCCGCACCACCACTTTTATGTTCTCCTTGCAGTCAGGATTGCTCAGCAGTTTGTCCTGGGCACATGTGATTGCTTCCTTGGCTTGTCTGGAAAACAACAGTAACACGTGATCTCGTTAGAGTCAACACTAACACGGATATATCTTTAGAGTCAACACTAAAACGGATATATCGTTAGAGTCAACACTAACACGGATATATCGTTAGAGTCAAAAGTAACACTGATATATCGTTAGAGTCAACTGTAACACGAGATCTCGTCAGAGACAATAGCAACACAAAATCTCGTTACAGACAATATTAATGCGAGATCTCGTTTGAGTCAATAGTACAACACGATATCCGTAGTCACTAGCAACACTAGATCTCGTCAGAGTCAACCGTAACACTTGATCTCGTTATAGAAAATAGTAAGGCCAAATCTCGTTTAAGTCAAAAGTAATACAAGATATCTGTAGAGTCACTTGCAGCACGAGTCAATAACACGAGATTTCGTTGAAGACAACAATAACACGAGATCTCGTTAGAGACAACAGTAACACGAGATCTCGTTAGAGTCAATAACACGAGATCTCGTTAGAGACAACAGTAATGCGAGATCTCATTAGAGTCAATAACACGAGATCTCGTTAGAGGCAACACTAACAGGAGATCTCGTTAGAGACAACAGTAACGCGAGATCTCGTTAGAGTCAATAGTAACACAAGATCTCGTTATATTCAACAGTAACACTGATCTCGCTGGAGTCAACAGTAACATGAGATATCGTTAGGAACGACAGTAACAGGAGATCTCTTTAGAGATAACAGTAATAGTAGATCTCATTAGAGATAACAGTAACATGAGATCTCGCTAGAGGCTACAGCAACAAAGGTTAGACAGAGACAGGAATACAAAAGCGCTGGATGGCAGTATAGCATGAGGCAGATTAAAAAGACGGTGAAGGGATCATATACACGCAGATGTCATACACTGGTCATCACGCAGATGTAATACACTGGTCATCACGCAGATGTAATACACTGGTCATCACGCAGATGTCATACACTGGTCATCACGCAGATATCCTGCACTGGTCATCACGCAGATATCCTGCACTGGGCATCACGCAGATGTCCTGCACTGGTCATCACGCAGATGTCATACACTGGTCATCACACAAATGTAATACACTGGTCATCACGCAGATGTCATACACTGGTCATCACGCAGATGTCATACACTGGTCATCACACAAATGTAATAAACTGGTCATAATGCAGATGTCCTACACTGGTCATCGCGTAGATGTCATACACTGGTCATCGCGCAGATGTCATACACTGGTCATCACGCAGATGTCATACACTGGTCATCACACAGATGTCATACACTGGTCATCACGCAGATGTAATATAATGGTCATCACACAGATGTAATATACTGGTCATCACACAGATTTCATACACTGGTCATCACGCAGATGTCATACACTGGTCATCACACAGATGTAATATACTGGTCATCACAGAGATGTCATACACTGGTCATCACACAGATGTAATATACTGGTCATCACACAGATGTCATACACTGGTCATCACGCAGATGTCATACACTGGTCATCACACAGATGTAATACACTGGTCATCACACAGATGTCATACACTGGTCATCACACAGATGTAATACACTGGTCATCACACAGATGTCATACACTGGTCATCACACAGATGTCATACACTGGCCATCACACAGATGTAACACATTGGTCATCACACAGATGTAATACACTGGTCATCACATAGATGTCATACACTGGTCATCACACAGTTGTCATACACTGGTCATCACGCAGATGTCATACACTGGTCATCACACAGATGTCATACACTGGTTATCACACAGATGTCATACACTGGTCATCACACAGATGTCATACACTGGTCATCACACAGATGTCATACACTGGTCATCACACAGATGTCATACACTGGTCTATCTATTTTCTATTGTCTTCTTCACTTTTACCGGGTTGCAGCCCAGTGTCGTGGTTTAAAATATTTGCTTTGTGCCACTCACGTGATTTGAGTGACAGTTTTCTGAATCTTCTGGCCGTATTCAGCTACTCCATCTATCAATTTTTTCCTGGGTTTTCCTCTGGTCTTTCTTCCCGATGTTCTATTGTAAAAGGCCCTATAGGCAATCTGATCCGGTTGCATTCTTACTAAATGACCAAACCACTTCATTCTCTGTTTTTCAATATGTTCCATGCATGCTGTTGTTCCAGCTTTGTCTCTAATGCTGACGTTTGTGACTCTGTCTCTTCGTGTATTGTTGGTGACTCTTCGGAGACATCGCATTTCACACGTAGTTATTTTTTGGCATATGTGAATTGTTCATTGTCCACGTTTGGCACTGATAACATAACGTAGGGATGAAAATGCTGTTGATCATCCGTTGTTTGGCTGGTAACGAGATCTTTGGATGACGAAGAAGTGGGGTCAGTTGGTAGTTGACTGCATTAGCTTTCTGAACTCTAGCCTGTATCTCTTTATCGAGTCTTCCATTTTCTGTAAATATGCATCCTAAGTACTTGAATTTTTGAACTTGTTCTAATTGTATGTCATTGATCTTTATGTTTACATTACTGTGTTTCTTTCCTATGGTCATTACTTCAGTTTTGAGGTGTTTATTTTAATGTCAAATTTTGTACAGTTAGTGAGCAATGAATCAACATGTTGTTATAGTTTTTGTTCTTCTTCTTGTAACAAACATTGGTGATCTGCAAAGAGAAGTTCATTTATAATATCTGTGTTTTGGTTTGACTCCTGCGCAATTTTATCCATATATGTGATGAAGAGTAGGGGTGATACACTGGTCATCACGCAGATTTCATACACTAGTCATCACACAGATGTCATACACTGGTCATCAGCTGGCAGAAGGCCGAGGAAAGAGATTCTGACAATATGTGCAAAAACGATAAAAGGAAAGCACATCTGAGAATTTCTATTAGAAGATGATTAAATATTGGCGGCAGAGAAATGATAGAGCCTCGAAAACAGTCTCAATCCAGACAAAATACTGAATATCATGAAAAGCTAGTAGACCAGACGAAAAGTAGAACCAATCTGTTTCATAATATTACCAGCACAAACGAGAAGTGAACGTTGCGGTTAGAGACCTTCATCATCTTCTTCTTCTGCTGTTCTACCCCCCCCCCCCCCAATTGAGCATTGGCCCTCAACCAACTCAGGCCTAGTTATACTGTTCTCATGTTTCCTAATGTGTGTCCTATCCAACGCCAGCGTCTTTTCTTCACCTCTTGGTCCACTGGAACTTGTCTAGTTCTCGCCGCAAGCTCTACGTTAGTGATTATTTTATATCATTGAATTCCCTCTATTCTGCCAGGCACCAGTTAATGAATATTTGTAATTTTTGTACTTAATTACCTTAGCTGCTCTCAATGTTTCTGCCCCATACAACAATACGATTTGACATGAGAATTAAACAATTTAGTTTAGTTAAAATGTTAATTTCTTCGACCTCCACAATTTTACCAGTGCTATGAAAGCTCCTCTTGCGTTTTGTATTCGTGTTTCATCAGCACGTACATAAAATTGCAATATGAAAAATACATACAATCACTTAACAGACGGATCTCTAATAGATGTTACATTTTTGTCTGGGCAGTAAAACAAGTGTGTGGCCGTCACGATTCAATACTGGCAAGTATGGCAACAAGAACCGTAACTCTATAATAGTAAATAAAACAATGTTGCGTGTTAAGTCCCTTAGGTGTTTCGGCGCCTACAAGATGGATAAAGTGGTTCTATAGAGAAATATGGACTCGGTCACTTGAGTGGCTAGATTTGATAGTCGCAACTTCCATGTCGAGAACACCTTAGTCATCCTGAGAAATAAAGAGCAACTGCAGTTGGTCTAAGGTTTTGAACGTCAGAAAGTTGTTGCTAAAATCTGACAGCTAGTTAGTCGTAGCGTCGTTTCGCTGATCTATTTCAAAAGACATCTTTGGCAGATAGGTGGACACACATGGCACAATGTGAACTATAACAGCTATGATCAGTTTTTCCTTTAGAGGCAACAGTAAATAGAGAAATCAATAAACAATAGGCCGAAGGCTACAGCGGTACTTGGGCAACTAACACCACCTCTAGACACAACTAACACCACCTCTAGACACAACTAACACCTCCTCTAGACACAACTAACACCTCCTCTAGACACAACTAACAGCTCCTCTAGACACAACTAACACCTCCTCTAGACACAACTAACACCTCCTCTAGACACAACTAACACCTCCTCTAGACACAACTAACACCTCCTCTAGACACAACTAACACCTCCTCTAGACACAACTAACACCTCCTCTAGACACAACTAACAGCTCCTCTAGACACAACTAACACCACCTCTAGACACAACTAACACCTCCTCTAGACACAACTAACACCTCCTCTAGACACAACTAACACCTCCTCTAGACACAACTAACACCTCCTCTAGACACAACTAACACCTCCTCTAGACACAACTAACACCTCCTCTAGACACAACTAACACCTCCTCTAGACACAACTAACAGCTCCTCTAGACACAACTAACACCTCATCTAGACATAACTAACACCTCCTCTAGACACAACTAACACCTCCTCTAGACACAACTAACACCTCCTCTAGACACAACTAACACCTCCTCTAGACAAAACTAACACCTCCTCTAGACATAACTAACACCTCCTTTAGACATAACTAACACCTCCTCTAGACATAACTAACACCTCCTTTAGACATAACTAACACCTCCTCTAGACATAACTAACACCTCCTCTAGACATAACTAACACCTCCTTTAGACATAACTAACACCTCCTCTAGACATAACTAACACCTCCTCTAGACATAACTAACACCTCCTTTAGACACAACTAACACCTCCTCTAGACATAACTAACACCTCCTTTAGACATAACTAACACCTCCTTTAGACATAACTAACACTTCCTTTAGACATAACTAACACCTACTCTAGACACAACTAACACCTCCTTTAGACACAACTAACACCTCCTTTAGACATAACGAACACCTCCTTTAGACACAACTAACACCTCCTTTAGACATAACTAACACCTCCTTTAGACATAACTAACACCTCCTTTAGACACAACTAACACCTCCTTTAGACATAACTAACACCTCCTTTAGACATAACTAACACCTCCTTTAGACACAACTAACACCTCCTTTAGACACAACTAACACCTCCTTTAGACACAACTAACACCTCCTTTAGACACAACTAACACCTCCTTTAGACACAACTAACACCTCCTCTATACACAACTAACACCTCCTCTAGACATAACTAACACCTCCTTTAGACACAACTAACACCTCCTCTAGACACAACTAACACCTCCTTTAGACACAACTAACACCTCCTCTAGACATAACTAACACCTCCTTTAGACACAACTAACACCTCCTCTAGACACAACTAACACCTCCTTTAGACACAACTAACACCTCCTTTAGACACAACTAACAGCACCTCTAGACACAACTAACACCTCCTCTAGACACAACTAACAGCTCCTCTAGACACAACTAACACCTCCTCTAGACACAACTAACACCTCCTCTAGACACAACTAACACCTCCTCTAGACACAACTAACACCTCCTCTAGACACAACTAACACCTCCTCTAGACACAACTAAAACCTCCTCTAGACACAACTAACACCTCCTCTAGACACAACTAACAGCTCCTCTAGACACAACTAACACCTCCTCTAGACACAACTAACACCTCCTCTAGACACAACTAACACCTCCTCTAGACACAACTAACAACTCCTCTAGACACAACTAACAGCTCCTCTAGACACAACTAACACCTCCTCTAGACACAACTAACACCTCCTCTAGACATAACTAACAGCTCCTCTAGACACAACTAACACCTCCTCTAGACATAACTAACAGCTCCTCTAGACATAACTAACACCTCCTCTAGACATAACTAACACCTCCTCTAGACACAACTAACACCTCCTCTAGACACAACTAACATCTCCTCTAGACACAACTAACAGCTCCTCTAGACACAACTAACACCTCCTCTAGACACAACTAACACATCCTCTAGACACAACTAACAGCTCCTCTAGACACAACTAACACCACCTCTAGACACAACTAACACCTCCTCTAGCTACAACTAACACCTCCTCTAGACACAACTAACACCTCCTCTAGACACAACTAACACCTCCTCTAGACATAACTAACAGCTCCTCTAGACATCTAACACCTCCTCTAGACATAACTAACACCTCCTCTAGACACAACTAACACCTCCTCTAGACACAACTAACACCTCCTCTAGACATAACTAACAGCTCCTCTAGACACAACTAACACCTCCTCTAGACACAACTAACACCTCCTCTAGACACAACTAACAGCTCCTCTAGACATAACTAACACCTCCTCTAGACACAATTAACACCTCCTCTAGACACAACTAACACCTCCTCTAGACATAACTAACAGCTCCTCTAGACACAACTAACACTAGACACCTAACACCTCTAGACACAACTAACACCTCCTCTAGACACAACTAACACCTCCTCTAGACACTAACAAACTAACACCTCCTCTAGACACAACTAACACCTCCTCTAGACATAACTAACAGCTCCTCTAGACACAACTAACACCTCCTCTAGACACAACTAACACCTCCTCTAGACACAACTAACACCTCCTCTAGACACAACTAACACCTCCTCTAGACACAACTAACACCTCCTCTAGACATAACTAACAGCTCCTCTAGACATAACTAACACCTCCTCTAGACATAACTAACACCTCCTCTAGACACAACTAACACCTCCTCTAGACATAACTAACACCTCCTCTAGACACAACTAACACCTCCTCTAGACATAACTAACACCTCCTCTAGACATAACTAACACCTCCTCTAGACACAACTAACACCTCCTCTAGACATAACTAACACCTCCTCTAGACATAACTAACACCTCCTCCTCTAGACATAACTAACACCTCCTCTAGACATAACTAACACCTCCTCTAGACATAACTAACACCTCCTCTAGACACAACTAACACCTCCTCTAGACACAACTAACACCTCCTCTAGACACAACTAACACCTCCTCTAGACATAACTAACACCTCCTCTAGACATAACTAACACCTCCTCTAGACATAACTAACACCTCCTCTAGACACAACTAACACCTCCTCTAGACACAACTAACACCTCCTCTAGACATAACTAACACCTCCTCTAGACACAACTAACACCTCCTCTAGACACAACTAACACCTCCTCTAGACACAACTAACACCTCCTCTAGACACAACTAACACCTCCTCTAGACACAACTAACAGCTCCTCTAGACACAACTAACACCTCCTCTAGACATAACTAACACCTCCTCTAGACACAACTAACACCTCCTCTAGACACAACTAACACCTCCTCTAGACACAACTAACACCTCCTCTAGACACAACTAACACCTCCTCTAGACACAACTAACACCTCCTCTAGACACAACTAACACCACCTCTAGACACAACTAACACCACCTCTAGACACAACTAACAGCTCCTCTAGACACAACTAACACCTCCTCTAGACACAAACTAACAGCTCCTCTAGACATAACTAACAGCTCCTCTAGACATAACTAACAGCTCCTCTAGACATAACTAACAGCTCCTCTAGACATAACTAACACCTCCTCTAGACATAACTAACAGCTCCTCTAGACACAACTAACACCTCCTCTAGACACAACTAACACCTCCTCTAGACACAACTAACACCTCCTCTAGACACAACTAACACCTCCTCTAGACATAACTAACACCTCCTCTAGACACAACTAACACCTCCTCTAGACACAACTAACACCTCCTCTAGACATAACTAACACCTCCTCTAGACATAACTAACACCTCCTCTAGACACAACTAACACCTCCTCTAGACAACTAAACTAACACCTCCTCTAGACATAACTAACACCTCCTCTAGACACAACTAACACCTCCTCTAGACATAAACTAACACCTCCTCTAGACACAACTAACACCTCCTCTAGACATAACTAACACCTCCTCTAGACACAACTAACACCTCCTCTAGACACAACTAACACCTCCTCTAGACACAACTAACACCTCCTCTAGACACAACTAACACCTCCTCTAGACACAACTAACACCTCCTCTAGACACAACTAACACCTCCTTAGACACAACTAACACCTCCTCTAGACACAACTAACACCTCCTCTAGACACAACTAACACCTCCTCTAGACACAACTAACACCTCCTCTAGACACAACTAACACCTCCTCTAGACACAACTAAACACCTCCTCTAGACATAACTAACACCTCTCTAGACACAACTAACACACTCCTCTAGACAACAACTAACACCTCCTCTAGACACAACTAAACCTCCTCTAGACACAACTAACACCTCCTCTAGACACAACTAACACCTCCTCTAGACACAACTAACACCTCCTCTAGACACAACTAACACCTCCTCTAGACACAACTAACACCTCCTCTAGACACAACTAACACCTCCTCTAGACACAACTAACACCACCTCTAGACACAACTAACACCTCCTCTAGACACAACTAACACCTCCTCTAGACACAACTAACACCTCCTCTAGACACAACTAACACCTCCTCTAGACACAACTAACAGCTCCTCTAGACACAACTAACACCTCCTCTAGACACAACTAACACCTCCTCTAGACACAACTAACACCTCCTCTAGACACAACTAACACCACCTCTAGACACAACTAAACACCTCCTCTAGACACCAACTAACACCTCCTCTAGACACAACTAACACTTCCTCTAGACACAACTAACAGCTCCTCTAGACACAACTAACACCTCCTCTAGACACAACTAACACCTCCTCTAGACACAACTAACACCTCCTCTAGACACAACTAACAGCTCCTCTAGACACAACTAACACCACCTCTAGACACAACTAACACCACCTCTAGACACAACTAACACTTCCTCTAGACACAACTAACACCTCCTCTAGACACAGAAAGATATTCACAAATGTGGCAGCAAATACTATAATAACTATTGTTAGCAGACATAATGCAGCCGGTGTCAGTGATAGGCTCTAACTGCAACTAAAGTGCGGACAATCAGAACAGATAGATACACTCAGCAAGGAAATCCGAAAACAACCAAAGCTACTGAAACAATTCATCAAACAATACATAAAATTGGTTGGTCATCGAACAAGAAACTGTAGATACCAGCTGTCAATGAAAGCCATCTGTATCAAATACAGTGAGCACAGAGCGGGGCGAGGGGGAGGGCGATGCCTGGCTAATTTGTCTGTATGATAATTTTATATTTTACAAGCCATTTTTACGATATATTTTAACTCTTTAAAACCTTTGTGGGATCTTTCCTAATTCTATATTTTAAATGCCAGATTTAATAAATATTTCAGTTCTTGAGAACCTAGGGAGTCGCTGTCCCCGAGCGGCTAGGCGCTCGCCTCGGATCGGAGGGTCGTAGGTTCGCTTCCTGGCGGAGCCAGACTTTGTTCAAAAATGACCTTAGTTCCCAGGTCGACCCAGCCTTGAGTGGGTACCGGGTGCAGTCCCGGGAAGTTTAGGCGGCCGGCGTGATGCTGACCACATCACCCATCTTGCGCCAGTTGGTCTATAAAAATATAGGTCTAGCCCTATATACCCTATGCGCCTAAAGGCGGAGTAAAGGGTTCTTTACTTGTGTTTTTCTGGAAAACCTTGGTAAGATGTCTGCTTTAACTGACGTTTGGTGCACTTAGGGCCAACATAAGGTTCAGCAACACTGAAATCTTACGCGCATTTCTCCTCGTTGGTGGCGTTCTCCGGGGGGATCTTGTTCTGGCACTCAGCGAAGTTGCACTTGCACACAACTGGTGATAACATGGCTGTGGATGGGACAACAAAGTTGAGATGATCCGATGGCTGAGTTCACTGTGTCATAAAACAATGTGTCCATTTGTTTCAACATCTATGCCACAGTCAACTGATATTTCACAATCTCTGTCAATGCTTGCAAATATGTTAACATCTTTCTCAATGTCTCCAGATATTTTAACATCTGTGTCAATGTCTCTGGATATATCAACATCTCTGTCAATGTTCCTAAACATATCAGCATATGTGTCAATGTCCCCTCACATTACATATCTGTCAACATACTCTGATATTAACAACATACGTGTCAATGTCTCTTGATATTGCATCATCTCTGTCATTGTTCCCATATATATCAGTATCTTGTTAATGTCTCCAAATATATCAACATCTCAGTCAAGGTTCCCAAATATATAAACATCTATGTCACTGTCTCCAAATGTATCAACATTTCCGTCAATGTTTCCAGATATATTAGCATATGTGTCAATGTCCCCTAATATTACATCATCTCTGTCAATTTCTCCAGTTATATCAGCATTTGTGTCAATGCGCCCTAAAATTAAAACATCTCTCTCAATGTCCTCTGTTATATCAGCATTTGTGTCAATGTCCCCTAAAATTAAAACATCTCTGTCAATGTCCCCTAATATAACATATGTGTCAATGTCCCCAGATATATGAGCATCACACATCTACGTCAATGCCCCGGGATATATTAACACAAAGCGCGCACAAAGCACAGACATCTGGCTGCCGGTGACGGACACAAAAAAGCTAGCTTCTGCAAACATTCCTCTTGGATCCTGAACCGATATCAGATTTATCAGGTGCTTCTGGGAAATTCAGCAACACGTTAGCTATGTTTTGGCTGATGAATGAGGGGCGTGATCAGTTGCACGCAAGAGTGGCATGTGTCAATGTGTGCCACAGCCAATGGCTGAGCAATGTATCGAGGCAATGTTGTGTTAGAGCTGTTTGTCTTCAACTGTTGCTGCATGCAAACACACAGATCAACAACATACAGAGGCAGACACCAAGTCAGATGGGGGAGTGCACCGACACCGTACCCGACGGCCATGTTGATCAACAGACAATGCGATCACGGGATGTTGTCCGTCTTTGTTGCAGCTATCGCTGATCCACCAACAACAACATGAATAATGAAGTCGATTCTCCTGACACAAACACATCCACTCTACCTGTAGCAAACAGCTTCACGGTTAACTACTCTGGGTGTTGTTGTTGTTGTTATTGTTGTAGTTGTTATTCTTCTTCTTCTTCTTCTTCTTCTTCTTCTTCTTCTTCTTCTTCTTCTTCTTCTTCTCTTCTTCTTCTTCTTCTTCGTCTTCTTTTTCTTCTTCCTCTTTTTCTTCTTCTTCTTCTTCTTCTTCTTCTTCTTCTTCTTCTTCTTCTTCTTCTTCTTCTTCTTCTTCTTCTTCTTCTTCTTCTTCTTCTTCAACTGCTGCTGCTGCTACTACTACAACCACTACACTGCTACTACTATTAGTACCACTACTACCGCCACCACAATTACCACTAATATTTCTACCATCACCATTACTACTACTACCGTCACTACTACTGGTACCACTACTACTAACACCACCACCACTACTACTACTACTAATACTACCACAACCACTACTACTACTATTACCACTACTACTATTACCACTATAATTGTTACTGTTGTTCCTACAATACAACAATTACTACTAATACTATCACAACTGTTACTACTAGTAGTATTAATAACAAACAACTAACTATTATTACTACTACATTACTGCTTACCTACTAATAGTAGTGTTACTTATATAACAACTTCTGTTAACACTACTATATTACTACAATAACTATATACAACAATAACTACTGCTAATTTTACCACAACTACTACTACTATAACCGTGTTTACTGCTATAACTACTACTGCTGTTACTACTATGAATACGAGGACTATTACTTTTATGAATATTAATAATACTGCTTTTAAACTACTTCTACTAATACTATCATATTACTTTTATCCATATCCTTTCCTGATTTTCACCATCCAATCAACACGATCACTGGTCCAACTAATCCTGCTCAGTACCTGTACCATTCATGTCCCCACGTGCACATATCTCAGTACCTGTACCATTCATGTCCTCACATCTCTGTACCTGCACCATTCATGTCCCCACATCTCAGTACCTGTACCATTCATGTCCTCACATCTCTGTACCTGTACCATTCATGTCCCCACATCTCAGTACCTGTACCATTCATGTTCCCACATCTCTGTACCTGTTCCATTCATGTCCCCACATCTCTGTACTTGTACCATTCATGTCCCCACGTGCACACATCTCAGTACCTGTCCCATTCATGTACCCACATCTCTATACCTGTACCATTCATGTCCGCACATCTCTGTACCTGTACCATTCATGTCCCCACATCTCTGTACCTGTACCATTCATGTCCCCACAACTCTGTACCTGTACCATTCATGTCCCCACATCTCTGTACCTGTACCATTCATGTCCCCATATCTCTGTACCTGTACCATTCATGTCTCCACGTGCACACATCTCAGTACCTGTACCATTCATGTCCCCACATCTCTATACCTGTACCATTCATGTCCCCACATCTCTGTACCTGTACCATTCATGTCCCCACATCTCTGTACCTGTACCATTCATGTCCCCACATCTCTGTACCTGTACCATTCATGTCCCCACATCTCTGTACCTGTACCATTCATGTCCCCACATCTCTGTACCTGTACCATTCATGTCCCCACATCTCTGTACCTGTACCATTCATGTCCCCACATCTCTGTACCTGTACCATTCATGTTCCCACATCTCTGTACCTGTACCATTCATATCCCCACATCTCTGTACCTGTACCATTCTGGTCCACACATCTCTGTACCTGTACCATTCATGTCCTCACATCTCAGTACCTGTACCATTCATGTCCCCACATCTCTGTACCTGTACCATTCATGTCCCCACATCTCAGTACCTGTACCATTCATGTCCCCTCATCTCTGTACCTGTACCATTCATGTCCCCACGTGCACACATCTCAGTACCTGAGTGTAGTGTGCGGGCCAGGCCCTCTGGTCACACCCAGGTGTATCATTCTCTCAAGGCTATGATCATCAATTTTCTCTTCTGACTTCATTACTTGTTCAGAGAAGACCTTGACCACGTCTGCCTTGTCGTGTATCAATGCACCACCAAGTCGCGCAGATCCAACCAATCTGTCTGCTTCGTTCAATTGTAAACATGTCACTAATATGCAACAGTTATTATTCCGCTTCAGTCACTATTAGACCTTGCGGTGTATCTTAACTACACATTAACTTGTTTAACGGTTAACACATGTGGATATGGAGATGTACCTAACGGTTAACACATTTGGATATGGAGATGCACCTAACGGTTAACACATTTGGATATGGAGATGTACCTAACGGTTAACACATTTGGATATGGAGATGTACCTAACGGTTAACACATTTGGATATGGAGATGCCCCTAACGGTTAACACATTTGGATATGGAGATGTACCTAACGGTTAACACATTTGGATATGGAGATGTACCTAACGGTTAACACATTTGGATATGGAGATGTAACTAACGGTTAACACATTTGGATATGGAGATGTACCTAACGGTTAACACATTTGGATATGGAGATGCCCCTAACGGTTAACACATTTGGATATGGAGATGTACCTAACGGTTAACACATTTGGATATGGAGATGTACCTAACGGTTAACACATTTGGATATGGAGATGTAACTAACGGTTAACACATTTGGATATGGAGATGTACCTAACGGTTAACACATTTGGATACGGAGATGTACCTAACGGTTAACACATTTGGATATGGAGATGCACCTAACGGTTAACACATTTGGATATGGAGATGTACCTAACGGTTAACACATTTGGATATGGAGATGTACCTAACGGTTAATACATGTGGATATGGAGATGTACCTAACGGTTAACACATTTGGATATGGAGATGCACCTAACGGTTAACACATTTGGATATGGAGATGTACCTAACGGTTAACACATGTGGATATGGAGATGCACCTAACGGTTAACACATTTGGATATGGAGATGTACCTAACGGTTAACACATGTGGATATGGAGATGTACCTAACGGTTAACACATTTGGATATGGAGATGTACCTAACGGTTAACACATGTGGATATGGAGATGTACCTAACGGTTAACACATTTGGATATGGAGATGTACCTAACGGTTAACACATGTGGATATGGAGAGATGTACCTAACGGTTAACACATGTGGATATGGAGATGTACCTAACGGTTAACACATGTGGATATGGAGATGTACCTAACGGTTAACACATTTGGATATGGAGATGTACCTAACGGTTAACACATGTGGATATGGAGATGCACCTAACGGTTAACACATTTGGATATGGAGATGTACCTAACGGTTAACACATTTGGATATGGAGATGTACCTAACGGTTAACACATTTGGATATGGAGATGTACCTAACGGTTAACACATTTGGATATGGAGATGTACCTAACGGTTAACACATTTGGATATGGAGATGCACCTAACGGGTTGATCATATTCAACCTCTCATCAAACAATGGTTTTAATCGCTCCGAACCTGACGATCCCAAGAAGTTAATCATTGTTACCTGCTGAACACTTTGTAATCCATCTCGGTGCCCGTACTCGTCTTCCTCTTGGAGGACATGTTCAGCACACATTTTGTCTAGAAATGAATGTCTATTGTTGAGAGGAACTCACATGTCAAAACTTCATCATCACACATTTTAAAGGTACTGTTCTTTTCGGCAACTTGTCTTTTTATTTTGGCCCAAACATGTTCTATCGGGCTGAGGTATGAATGATATGCAGGGAGTCGCAGAGCAGTGTGACCGTATTCATTAAAGATTTGGTCACTGTGATACACCTTAGTCTTTTTCGTTTTCCTCACAAGCTACAACTCTGTCAACAAATATGTGTCGTCAAAGTTGACTTTTTCCTTAGCAAGCCATGTGGTAATTTGATGTCCATTACAAGGCACGATGATCTATCCGGAACTGGAAGAAGATCATTCTCCATCCAGTGCTTGAAAATGTGTCCGTTCATTTCAGTGTGGTAGTCCCTGCCATCTGCACTTTTCGATTGGACAATAAGTCCAGCGTCATGAATGAAGACTTTCTCACTGTTTCCTGCATCAATGAGTATAATCAAGTATCATGCGCTGGCCTTTGCTGCCTAGAATGTTCCTTTTCTGTTCGCCGTTTATCGATTGCCGATCTTTAGCAGAGGTATGGTGGGTATTAACCCAGGATTCATCCAAATGTACAATATCATCACCTCGCCTCCGACGCTCATGGATCTGCCTCGGGTATTTGCTTCCACTAGCAATCAAGTGTATCTTTACACAAATAATATTTCCTCTACCTACAGTTTTCCTGAAAGTGAACCCGGTGGTTCTTCCCCAGACTAAATTTTTGAAATGTCAATACTGCATTGTGATTTCAGTGTTAATTTCAGTTTTCGGAGAGTAACAAGTGGATTTGTCTCTAACATTTTTAAGATCTAATGACATCTACATCAAAGTCGTCAACATTCCTTTTCCTTCCTTGCTGGACATGAGCGAACTCTGTGTTCTGAATAATCCAAGGGTTAAATGATGCTCTATCCAGACCAAGCGTCAGTCGTGTTCGTTTCTCTAGGCCATGAACATTACAATATCAATGACCCATCAGAGATTAACTCCGAGCAAGTGCTGGTACAGTAAAGCGGTAACCTTCTGCGTAGTTATAAATTGTCACCTCAAATTTGAAAACTGATGTCTGTGTCAGCTTTAATAAGCTGACACAATAACTCAACACTCATTTGCTGATACGCTTTGACTGAACAACCTTGACCGAAGTTTTATTTTGGTGTCAGGTCACCAAGAGTGCGACCGTGCACAAGAATATTATGAAATTAGGAAAGGGCTTTCTTTGACCCACTGTTAAACCAATCATAGTGTGCATTACTTCCTGAAATTAATGAAAGTAAACCTTTAAAAAGTCTACGAAGACGATTTCACAATTTAAAAAAAAAAAATATCGTTAAAATAATAGTTCCTTAACGTCATGAGTATTCTACGGCTGCCTGCAACAACAACAACAACAACAACAACAACAACAAGAATAACAACAAAACCACTGTGATCTAACGTTCAGTTAGAAAATGGTCTGCATACATGTTTATCAGTTGTTGAATGAACTATAATAATTGTGTTACCTCGTCTTGCCGTGTTGGCCTTTATCGGCCTGATCGACGTTTCCAAACAACGTAGCCTTCTACATGACCTCTCTACAACATTATTCTCCCTACAGACTCTCTCTACAACATTATTCTCCCTACAGACTCTCTCTACAATATTATTCTCCCTACAGACTCTCTCTACAACATTATTCTCCCTACAGACTCTCTCTACAACATTATTCTCTCTACAGACTCTCTCTACAACATTATTCTCCCTACAGACTCTCTCTACAACATTATTCTCCCTACAGACTTTCTCTACAACATTATTCTCCCTACAGACTCTCTCTACAACATTATTCTCCCTACAGACTCTCTCTACAACATTATTCTCCCTACAGACTTTCTCTACAACATTATTCTCCCTACAGACTCTCTCTACAACATTATTCTCCCTACAGACTCTCTCTACAACATTATTCTCCCTACAGACTCTCTCTACAACATTATTCTCTCTACAGACTCTCTCTACAACATTATTCTCCCTACAGACTCTCTCTACAACATTATTCTCTCTACAGACTCTCTCTACAACATTATTCTCCCTACAGACTCTCTCTACAACATTATTCTCCCTACAGACTCTCTCTACAACATTATTCTCCCTACAGACTCTCTCTACAACATTATTCTCCCTACAGACTCTCTCTAAAACATTATTCTCCCTACAGACTCTCTCTACAACATTATTCTCTCTACAGACTCTCTCTACAACATTATTCTCCCTACAGACTCTCTCTACAACATTATTCTCTCTACAGACTCTCTCTACAACATTATTCTCCCTACAGACTCTCTCTACAACATTATTCTCTCTACAGACTCTCTCTACAACATTATTCTCCCTACAGACTTTCTCTACAACATTATTCTCCCTACAGACTCTCTCTACAACATTAATCTCCCTACAGACTCTCTCTACAACATTATTCTCCCTACAGACTTTCTCTACAACATTATTCTCCCTACAGGCTTTCTCTACAACATTATTCTCCCTACAGACTTTCTCTACAACATTATTCTCCCTACAGACTTTCTCTACAACATTATTCTCCCTACAGACTTTCTCTACAACATTATTCTCCCTACAGACTTTCTCTACAACATTATTCTCCCTACAGACTTTCTCTACAACATTATTCTCCCTACAGACTTTCTCTACAACATTATTCTCCCTACAGACTCTCTCTACAACATTATTCTCCCTACAGACTTTCTCTACAACATTATTCTCCCTACAGACTTTCTCTACAACATTATTCTCCCTAGAGACTATCCCTACAACATTATTCTCCCTACATATCTTCTCTGTAATTTTCTTCCAACGAATCTTCAGATGCGAGGTAAAATAGCTGCCAAACCAGTGGCTGGGCAGCATAAAGGGAAGAAAAGACAGAAAGAAAGACAGAAAGAAAGAATGTACCAACATAACGTGCTATAATTGGGCAATAAAGAATGTGTGGCAGTGGATATATGCGGAACATTAATTTGACATCACAGCCACAATGGACAGCAAGAAACAGAAGTGTCACAAACAACAGAAGAAAGCATGCCGCAATAGCCATGTATGTTACCTGCCCACACTAGGAAAGCACACAGAAGTGTAACAAACAACAGAAGAAAGCATGCCGCAATAGCCATGTATGTTACCTGCCCACACTAGGAAAGCACACAGAAGCAACAACTGCGTCATGTTGATGTGTGCCATGGTCACGTGGTGGCAGTTTGTGTCTCGTGTCTTGTTGTTGATGTGGT
The DNA here is from genome assembly GCA_905116865.2 of Candidula unifasciata. Taxonomy (NCBI): domain Eukaryota; kingdom Metazoa; phylum Mollusca; class Gastropoda; order Stylommatophora; family Geomitridae; genus Candidula; species Candidula unifasciata. The sequence continues at coordinate 75,512 of CAJHNH020002153.1, forward strand.
GGGAGTTTGTGTCTCGTGTCTTCCTTGTCACGTGGTGGCAGTTTGTGTCTCGTGTCTTCCTTGTCACGTGGTGGGAGTTTGTGTCTCGTGTCTTGTTGTTGATGTGGTGGGAGCTTCAGTCTCTTGTCCTGGTGGTGAAATGCTGCAGTTTTCTCCAGTTTCTGGAACCAGAATAATGGAATATAGCTAGTCATGTGTGTACAAGTGACATAAACTCAGGTGAGATCAAATAGTCAGGCGCACATAAATTCAGGTGAGATCAAATAGTCAGGCGTACATAAACTCATGTGAGATCAAAAAGTCAGGCGATCATAAACACAGGACAAATCAAATAGTCAGGTGTGCACCGGTGAAATCAAATAGTCAGGTGTGCACAGGTGGAATAAAATAGCCAGGCGTACATAAATACAGGTGTGATCAAATAGTCAGGCCTACATAAACACATGTGAGATCAAATAATCAGGTATGCACCGGTGAAATAAAATAGTCAGGCGTATTTAAACACAGGTGAGATCAAATAGTCAGGCGTACATAAACACAGGTGAGATCACATAGTCAGGTGTGCACAAACAAGGGGAGATCACATAGTCAGGTGTGCATAAACAAGGGGAGATCACATAGTCAGGTAACACAAACAAGGGGAGATCACATAGTCAGGTGTACACAAACACCGGAGAGATCAAATAATCGCCGGTACCTGATGGTCCAAGTCTTATGATGCCCCTTTCAGCTTCCTTACTCTAAAATATTGTGTAAGCATAAGTCTCCTAGAGTTGTGTTAGCATAAGTCTCCTAGAGTTGTGTAAGCATAAGACTCCTTGAGTTGTGTAAGCTAAGTCTCCTAGAGTTGTGTAAGCATAAGACTCCTAGAGTTGTGTAAGCATAAGACTCCTTGAGTTGTGTAAGCATAAGACTCCTAGAGTTGTGTAAGCATAAGACTCCTTGAGTTGTGTAAGCTAAGTCTCCTATACTTGTGCAAGCGTAAGTCTCCTAGAGTTGTGTAAGCATACGTCTCCTCGGATTCTGTAAGCATAAGACTCCTTGAGTTGTGTAAGCATACGTCTCCTCGGATTCTGTAAGCATACGTCTCCTCGGATTCTGTAAGCATAAGTCTCCTAGAGTTGTGTAAGCATAAGTCTCCTAGAGTTGTGTAAGCATACGTCTCCTCGGATTCTGTAAGCATAAGACTCCTAGAGTTGTGTAAGCATAAGTCTCCTAGAGTTGTGTAAGCATAAGTCTCCTTGAGTTGCAGATGTTTCATTGAGTTAAGAATATTGTACTGAAATAATTAACTTTCATCGCTCTATATATGTGAACTGATTTCCAGACATTTTCCACACGTGCATCAAGTACTGTGTATTCTATTGTTCAGGGGTTACAGTACTTATTAGTCAAACAAAGATCAAAGAAATTAGCCGCTTCAAGAAAACAGCAGTATCTGCACAAATGTAAATCACAGAAAAAAAATGGACATAGAAAATATAAGGTCATAACAGAAACTCGTGTTGATCACTACATGAGTATTCGGAATATTTGTTAGAGTGTGACGGCAGAAGTTTTGGCACATACTATAGCAATACTGTTAATCAGGTTAAGGTGCTCGGCCATCAGTAGATCGAGCGGCGTTATTTGTAGAATAGTCAACAGAAATTATAACTTGTCAAATAATAACTTGTTTTCTTGTGCAGTCGAAAGAAAGAGTAAGCCGTGTTACCGCCCTTACATGCCTCGCCATTGCTAGTCAATACTGTAGTTTATGAATAAACATCTACAGAACTTTAGTCAACAAATCTACAAAACTAATGTCAATTAATCTACAAACCGAGACGAATCCACAAAACTGAAGTCAACAAATCTACAAAACTAATGTCAATTAATCTACACACCGAGTATTATTAAAGTGACCCATTCACAAAACTGAACTCAACTAATTTTAAAAACTGGTCAACGAATCTTAAAAGTAATTATTAACTCTAACCAGCAAGAAAGTGCGGCATGTGACATTCTCGCACACAGTGTAACCTCGGTTCTCCAACACCAAGTTCTAAACAACAACAAAATCTCACAATTGTACGGCCTAAAAACTGACTCTGTTTCCGAACAACTGTTAGGCCTAAAAACTGTCTCTGTTTCCGAACAACTGTTAGGCTTAAAAACTGTCTCTGTTTGCGAACAACTGTTAGGCTTAAAAACTGTCTCTGTTTGCGAACAACTGTTAGGCTTAAAAACTGTCTCTGTTTGCGAACAACTGTTAGGCTTAAAAACTGTCTCTGTTTGCGAACAACTGTTAGGCTTAAAAACTGTCTCTGTTTCCGAACAAATGTTAGGCTTAAAAACTGTCTCTGTTTCCGAACAAATGTTAGGCTTAAAAACTGTCTCTGTTTGCGAACAAATGTTAGGCTTAAAAACTGTCTCTGTTTGCGAACAAATGTTAGGCTTAAAAACTGTCTCTGTTTGCGAACAACTGTAAGGCCTAAAAACTGTCTCTGTTTCCGAACAAATGTTAGGCTTAAAAACTGTCTCTGTTTCCGAACAAATGTTAGGCTTAAAAACTGTCTCTGTTTCCGAACAAATGTTAGGCTTAAAAACTGTTTCTGTTTGCGAACAACCGTTAGGCTTAAAAACTGTCTCTGTTTGCGAACAATCGTTAGGCTTAAAAACTGTTTCTGTTTGCGAACAACCGTTAGGCTTAAAAACTGTCTCTGTTTCAGAAAAATTGTACGGCTTGATTTATCATCATCATCATCATCGGCCTGCCGTGCACTTACATGTGTTCACTTTTCATGAATTCATCATTTGTTTTGCTCGTGAGTTTGCTCGGGCAATGATTTTCTCACTGACATGCCATGCATTTAGTGGTTCTATAACTTCTAATGAATTATGTTCATTTGAATTTACATTAGAAATTAAAATACGTAACTTAATTTTAGAAGTATATAAGTTAGAGTTCTATAATTTGTTCAGAATTGTATACTCTGAACTTGTCTTGCAAATGCGTGTCATAATTTATTTCTGTTTTTTCTTTCAGAAGTCCAAATTGTTGCCCAAACAGGCACCGGCTGAGTTGACGGCACTTCCGGCTTGTCAGACGAGCCAGGTCCAGGAGCAGCCATATCGATTGGTAGAATGTAACAGGCTGTTTTGGCTGTCTGTTATTTCGTGCCTGCTGTTCTGGGTTCCATATACTTTTCTTCCTTCTCTTTGCGGTCTCTCCCCTCTCCCCCCCCCCCCCCACCCTCCCAAACCGCCACCCTAAGGACATTCTGTTATTAACAATGCCACGGTATTGTTCTACAGAAATGCTTCAAGTGACCTACCCTCCTGTCTGAAAGTGTCTGCCAATTGAACTGGCGCTAGCTGCACAAACAGTGATACTAAAGACTCTGGTACCTACCTCAATAGTTGCCACAAATCCCGCAGTTGCTGAACTTATGGTCCGACTGTTGCTAGGACACCTGGCAATGTCCGAGAGCTGGCGAGCCTCGGCATTTATTGGCTTTTGTATCAATAACACGTGACCAGGATAGTTTGTTTTCCCAAGCGGAACTGTAAACATGATATATTGGCCCACCGCACTCTTGTATGTCTGTATGTGTGGGTCATATCTAGCCGCCATCTCCCAGGCGTTATTATATACCCCGGTTATCTGCTCAATCAGCCGTGTCAGCGGCAAACAGAACAATGACAACAAACATGGTTGGACGAGCAGCAACAACATGCAGGGATGTGTTTGTCGTCAACATCTAGCTACAAATACCGATGTATTGTGAAAACACAGCTGAACCTCACATCAGAGGCCATGTTGCTTTTGGGACATCATCGCCACCGACTTGCCGGTTTGTGGTCACACATGACATGGTACACATATCTGGCATCCAAGCGTGGCCAGGGGAAAGTAACAACTTGAGAGTGCCTGCATCCCAGGACTGCACCAACATCCATGACCATTCATATGTCTGTGTGTGTGTTGTGTGTGTCTGTGTCTATGGAAAACATGTCAGCCCAGACGAGTAGTAGAACCAGATAGCTTCACAATCACCAACGACAACCCCATTTACATTAGGGCATCTATCCCTCGAAGTTGGAGTGCATCTGCTAGAAAGTCAGGGAACAATCACTACACATAAATGAGCTATAAAAAGTCAGGGAACAATCACTACACATAAATGAGCTATAAAAAGTCAGGGAACAATCACTACACATAAATGAGCTATAAAAAGTCAGGGAACAATCACTACACACAAATGAGCTATAAAAAGTCAGGGAACAATCACTACACATAATGAGCTATAAAAAGGCATGCACACGCAAAAGCCCAACAGGACGAACAACCGGGACTTTCCGCCGGAATTCACTGCTGGTGAACATAGAAGAAGAAGAAGATTCGGGCATGTTTTTATATTCAGTATGGAGCCCACAGAGCCACCCACCCCACCCTCTTTTTCCCATCTCATATTAAAGTGGCTGATATGAAAACTTAATGTCTAGGTACTACACATGGCACACACACACACACAGGCACACAAACAAAAAGCACACACACGCACACACATACATACCAAAGGTACACACACATTTACACACCAAAGGCACACACACACATATGCTCACACACACAGACCAAAGCACACACACACACACACCAATGGCACACACACACCGAAGGCACACACACACCAAAGGCAAACACACACCAAAGGCATACACACACACCAAGGGCACACACACACACACACCCATGGCGCACACACACCTGTCACAAACACACAACTATACATACATGACACATACACCCATGACACACACACGCTCATGGCACACACATACAAACACACATACATTCATGGCACACACACACACATCTATGGCCCATACAACACCCCCCCCCCCCCCCCCCTTTCCAAGCCTAAACGTCACCACAACAGACCTATCCTCACACTTACCTACCACCCTCACAACATTCCTGCCAAAAATATTCTCCTCAGGCATCTCGCCATTCTTAGGGCTAACCCTGCCACCAACAAGATTGTCTTTTAACCTCCCCTAGTGGCATACATACATGACCGTTACCTTAGGGCTAACCCTGCCACCAACACGATTCACTTTGTACCTCCACTAGTGGCATACATACATGACCGTTACCTTAGCACTCACCCTGCCACCAGCACGATTCCCTTTGTACCTCCACTAGTGGCATACATACATACATGACCGTTACCTCAGGGGTGACCCTGCCACCAGCACGATTCTCTTTGAACCTCCCCTAGTGGCATACATACAGGACCGTTACCTCAGGGCTGACCCTGCCACCAGCACGATTCTCTTTGAACCTCCACTAGTGGCATACATACATGACCGTTACCTTAGGGCTAACCCTGCCACCAACACGATTCACTTTGTACCTTCACTAGTGGCATACATACATGACCGTTACCTTAGCACTGACCCTGCCACCAGCACGATTCACTTTGAACCTCCACTAGTGGCATACATACATGACCGTTACCTTAGGGGTGACCCTGCCACCAGCACGATTGTCTTTGAACCTCCCCTAGTGGCATACATGCATGACCTTTACCTTAGCACTGACCCTGCCACCAGCACGATTCTCTTTGAACCTCCCCTAGTGGCATACATACAGGACCGTTACCTCAGGAGTGACCCTGCCACCAGCACGATTCTCTTTGAACCTTCACTAGTGGCATACATACATGACCGTTACCTTAGGGCTAACCCTGCCACCAGCACGATTCACTTTGAACCTCCACTAGTGGCATACATACATGACCGTTACCTTAGCACTGACCCTGCCACCAGCACGATTCTCTTTGAACCTCCACTAGTGGCATACATACATGACCGTTACCTCATGGCTAACCCTGCCACCAGCACGATTCACGTTGAACCTCCACTAGTGGCATACATACATGACCGTTACCTCAGGGGTGACCCTGCCACCAGCACGATTCTCTTTGAACCTCCACTAGTGGCATACATACATGACCGTTACCTCAGGGATGACCCTGCCACCAGCACGATTCTCTTTGAACCTCCACTAGTGGCATACATACATGACCGTTACCTTAGGGCTAACCCTGCCACCAGCACGATTCACTTTGAACCTCCACTAGTGGCATACATACATGACCGTTACCTTAGCACTGACCCTGCCACCAGCACGATTCTCTTTGAACCTCCACTAGTGGCATACATACATGACCGTTACCTCAGGGGTAACCCTGCCACCAACACGATTCACTTTGTACCTCCACTAGGGGCATACATACATGACCGTTACCTCAGGGGTAACCCTGCCACCAGCACGATTCACTTTGCACCTCCACTAGTGGCATACATACATGACCGTTACCTTAGCACTGACCCTGCCACCAGCACGATTCTCTTTGAACCTCCACTAGTGGCATACATACATGACCGTTACCTCAGGGGTAACCCTGCCACCAACACGATTCACTTTGTACCTCCACTAGTGGCATACATACATGACCGTTACCTCAGGGGTAACCCTGCCACCAGCACGATTCACTTTGTACCTCCACTAGTGGCATACACACAGAACCGTTACATTAGGGCTAACCCTGCCACCAACAAGATTGTCTTTGAACCTCCACTAGTGGCATACATACATGACCGTTACCTTAGCACTGACCCTGCCACCAGCACGATTCACTTTGTACCTCCACTAGTGGCATACATACATGACCGTTACCTCAGGGATGACCCTGCCACCAGCACGATTCACTTTGAACCTCCACTAGTGGCATACATACATGACCGTTACATTAGCACTGACCCTGCCACCAGCACGATTCACTTTGTACCTCCACTAGTGGCATACACACAGAACCGTTACCTTAGGGCTAGCCCTGCCACCAACAAGATTGTCTTTGAACCTCCACTAGTGGCATACATACATGACCGTTACCTCAGGGCTAACCCTGCCACCAGCACGATTCACTTTGTACCTCCACTAGTGGCATACATACATGACCGTTACCTCAGGGATGACCCTGCCACCAGCACGATTCTCTTTGAACCTCCACTAGTGGCATACATACATGACCGTTACCTTAGGGCTAACCCTGCCACCAGCACGATTCACTTTGAACCTCCACTAGTGGCATACATACATGACCGTTACCTTAGCACTGACCCTGCCACCAGCACGATTCTCTTTGAACCTCCACTAGTGGCATACATACATGACCGTTACCTCAGGGGTAACCCTGCCACCAACACGATTCACTTTGTACCTCCACTAGGGGCATACATACATGACCGTTACCTCAGGGGTAACCCTGCCACCAGCACGATTCACTTTGTACCTCCACTAGTGGCATACACACAGAACCGTTACATTAGGGCTAACCCTGCCACCAACAAGATTGTCTTTTAACCTCCCTTAGTTGCATACATACAGAACCGTTACCTCAGGGGTGACCCTGCCACCAGCACGATTCTCTTTGAACCTCCACTAGTGGCATACATACATGACCGTTACCTTAGGGCTAACCCTGCCACCAGCACGATTCACTTTGTACCTCCCCTAGTGACATACATACATGACCGTTACCTTAGGGCTGACTCTGCCACCAACAAGATTCACTTTGAACCTCCACTAGTGGCATATATACATGACCTTTACCTTAGCACTGACCCTGCGGCATAAAGGGGACGGCCATAAAATCTAGCCACTCCATTGACAGTCTGTAAGTCCTTTGAGAATCGCTTTATTTTACCTTGGGTATACAAACACATAGGGGACAGAACTGTCAACACAGTTTCATGTAAAATCATGAATCGTGGCCTTTGGCATTCTCTGGCTATTTGTTCTTAGGCCGCACATGTCATTTCATACCACTGATAGGCATAAACATGGCTGTTATTGGAAATGCGTCAGTTAAGTGATTTAGTGTATTCGTGTGGTTTTGTCTGATTTATGTAAAGTGCTGATTGAGATCCAATTATGACGCTATCTCAGTGCGGTTCCTCAAAAACGAGTTGCTGAATGTTCCTTTCCTCGCTTGTAAAGAAACATATGTTAGAGGACAGGAAAACTGCAACATATTGTGCTGTTGTTGTTGATTCCACACCAGATGCATCCCATGATGAACAAGCAACTTTTCTTTTGCGTTGTGTGATACCACAGGAGAGCCAGTGTGGAACTGTGCAAAGATTGTTACAGTTTTTGACACAAGCCTTAAAACAGAATGACAGCACAGATGATAGTAGAAACGTTGAACGGACACAGTATACTACTGTCGGACTGTCGTGCACAGAGTTGTGACAATGCAGCCAACATGGTAGCCAGCTATAAAGGTGCACAAGCAAGAGTGTGTGTTGAGTTGTGTTTATTCAAGAACCGACATCACAGCACTCGGGGCATTCCCCTAAACGCTCGATTCCCATCTTCAGGAACCAGCTCAAAGTTACAATAACAATGGTGCCAGTAGCATACTGACGATACGTCCGTCTTGCCGTTTCCCTGAGCGTCGAATATCAGCCATATCTGCTGCATCACTTCCAGCAGACTGTGATGATACTTTTACCCCTCCTGAATTCCAATGTGTATTGTTGCGCACGTAAAAAAATCCCTTGGCAGTTGGAAATCAAAAAAAAGTAGCATAACGGCGCTGCTTGGGCAACATTTAGAGTTTAAAATCTGCCCAAAGTAGTTTAGGATGCTCGACGGTGCTACGGAGCTCGTACACTGTGCTGAGATTTTTCGGACTCAGGCTTGAGTTAGAAGTAGAACGGAGCACTGATGGGTTACTACCCTTGTGACATGATGTTGATGGGTGGTATAAACCAGGTGCTCCTCCAAATTGTCTGCGTGCTGCCACCAGGCTCTAACCACGTCTGCCTTATCCTGCATCAGTATTCCACCAGCGCAGAGCCAGTCAGTCTGTCCGCCTGTTCATTTCCCAACACACCTACATCATCATCATCATGTAGCAGGCCCTTTGCAGACGTCGCTCTCATCACAGTCTGCCTGTAAGAAACTCGGTCTCTTGCCAGTTCTCCCGCCTCATGAACTTTCACACTCAAGGAGTCACTTATATCCTGTGCCCATCTTCGTCTCGGTCGGCCCCTGCCTCTCCTTCCTGGTACCATGCCTTCTGCTATAATTTTTTCCAATCCGTCGTGGCGCTTTATATGACCAAAATATTTCAGCTTTCGAGAAAGGATGCTGTTTATTAGCCAATCTTCATTGATGTTCAGATCTTTTAAGATCTCAATATTTCTCATCTTCTTTGTCCAAGATATTCTGAGAATCTTTCTATAGCATTTCAGCTCAAAAGCCCCTATTCTCTTTCTTAAGGACTGAGAGATAGTCCACGACTCACATCCGTATGTAGCTACAGGGAAGATGCATGCTCTCAAAATTCTAATTTTTATCTCCTTGCTGGTGCTTAACCATAGACTTTTAAGGCTGTTCAATCTTTGCATTGCTATGGCCATCCTCCTTTTAATTTCTGTCGAAGTCCCCATTGGTGTTTATTACAGAGCCTAGATATTCAAAGTTTGTGACATTTTCAATTTCTTCATCATTTATTGTTATTTTTGGGAGACAGCCAGTTTTATCTGTGGACATTATTTTCGTTTTCTTTAAATTCAAGAACAGATTTTGATCTTCATTGTTCTTTTGGACGGACAATAATACATTTTCTATTCCGTTTACGCTGTTCAAAAGGAGGACTGTGTCATCTGCGTGGCGGAGTTCCGGAATAGGGTTGCCGCAAATTCTGAGCGGATCATAACTGTCACAAGTCTGGTCATTTTTGACATTTCTCATTATATTTTCTGCGTATATATTGAATAGGTATGGTGAGAGAATGCCCCCTGCCTCATTCCCTTTTGCACCTCGAACCAGTCAGATGTTTCACCAGCTGCTCTGATGGCTGCTTGTTGTTCATGATACACACCTACATACACCCGAGAAAAGATCCAGACAATGCTCCTCACCCGTCACCTTCTAAGCAAAGCACGCCACTCTACAGGAAGCATGTTCGCCCTGACCTTCCCCAGCATGCTTTCTGAGCAAGGCAGTAGTGAATGTTGTATGATTGTTACAGCACCTCTGACTGTTGTATGATTGTTACAGCACCTCTGACTGTTGTATGATTGTTACAGCACCTCTGACTGTTGTATGATTGTTACAGCACCTCTGACTGTTGTATGATTGTTACAGCACCTTTGTCTGTTGTATGATTGTTACAGCACCTCTGACTGTTGTATGATTGTTACAGCACCTCTGACTGTTGTATGATTGTTACAGCACCTCTGACTGTTGTATGATTGTTACAGCACCTCTGACTGTTGTATGATTGTTACAGCACCTCTGACTGTTGTATGATTGTTACAGCACCTCTGACTGTTGTATGATTGTTACAGCACCTCTGACTGTTGTATGATTGTTACAGCACCTCTGACTTGATCAAACTCTTCATTTGTGTGGAAATGATGCCGCAGAATGCATTCATGAAGCCAAAACATAGTTTGGATCTATATAAGCTGTTTACAACGTGTTTACTTTTTGTCCACAGAGATGAGAAATCGTGCATAAATGTATTGGACTGTTCTCTTCACGGCATGTCTAACATACAATGGTCAGACCGTGTTGAAAGTATAAAGCCCTTTGTAGCCCGTCTGCCTGGCACAAACTAGCATTAGAACATCTCTCACAGTTGAACATCACTGCTAAAACAGGAACAGAGATTAATGGAGCTTGGTCTTATGTCACATACATCGTTGTTGTTGTTATTGTTGTTGATGTTTTTGTTGTTGTTGTTGTTGTTTCAATAATGTCTTTTGTATGGTAGAGAGAATTAGTTCCAGTTCATTTTTGTAACAAGGTTATTCAGTCTTGAAATGCAACGTTGGACGTCGAAGGGTCCAAAAGGTTTTTTTTTTAGCACTAACAACTGGACAAAGTATGTTGACCGAAGCTAAGCATGTTGCTTCTAATTTGTGCATTGAAGTCAAACTCGGGGTGAACGCAAAAGAAAGAGGTTCCGTGGAGGCGCTACAGAAGAAGCAGATTTGGTCAAATCATGCTGGAATGGACAAATTCCCGGAGAAAGCCTATTTCAGAAAGTAGGTCTGTCATGTACGAGGAGAAGTCAATAGGTAAGTCACAAATAGTTGAGGGATGGCATAAAAATGCAGTTTGTCGTTTCTAAAGGTGACATCAACATCGAACAATGTGTTTCCATTCGTTAGGTGGCGCTTAGTACAAGAGCATTCGCAAAACAGAAACAAAATGGTGACTGTACTTCAGAGTTTTTTGTTTTTTTTTTAACGCAAAAGGGCTGCTTGCAACGGACAGTACAACGCGCTGAAAACCCACCATATTGGGAAACATTTCGAGAATGAGACAAAAGTTGATTGTGAAGTGAAAATGTGGTTGAGAAAAGTGAGCACGCAGTTCTATACAGCCGGTTTGGATGGACTGATAGAGCGATGGGACAAGTACATCAATGTTGGTGGAAATTATGTTGAAAATTAAACGGACAGTCTAAAAGTAAACGGTTTTCATGTTATCATTTTCATTTTTTTTTTCTAAGGAACATTTTTGACTTACTTATTGACTTACCCTCGTAATATTGGACAATGTTATTAGTGAACCGACTGTTCATTTCAATGATGCAGTGAACATTTCTGAGAAGTTCAACTTCCTTTGGAAGAACCTATTAATCTCTCAGTATGTAATATGGGCTGGTGGTGTTGTGTGTAACATGGGCTAGTGGTATTGTGTGACATGGGCTGGTCCTGTTGTGTGTAACAATGGCTGGTGGTGTTGTGTGTAACATAGGCTGGTGGTGTTGTGTGTAACGTGGGCTGGTCTTGTTGTGTGCAACATGGGCTGGTGTTGTTGTGGGTGAAATAGGCTGGTGTTGTGTGTAACATGGGTTGGTGTTGTGTGTAACATGGGCTGGTGGTGTTGTGTGTAACATAGGCTGGCGGT
>CAJHNH020002153.1:92500-122943 GCA_905116865.2 Candidula unifasciata
TTTACTGAACAGATTACACCATCGAAGAGAAGAAAATGGTATGCTAAGTGTTTCAAAGAGGAATGGCAGTATTGGTACCAATCGAGAAGCATAAAAGATGGCCTAAAATGTAAAATATGACATTTTATCCGCTTTTATGACCAATACAATTATTTTAACCTCACTCGTCAGCAACGGTTGAACGCATATTTTCCCTGATGATCTGTGTCAAAACTAAACAAACTAATTCTCTGAAAGCAGACACTGTAAAAGATCGAATTCTTGCAAGGCAAGCAATCACAAGAGAAAATAGTGACTGCACAACATGGACACCTAATAAAGAATTGCTAAAAGAAATTGCAAAGTGGCACAGTTAGTCAAAGATATTTAAACAATAAAAAAAAAATCAGAAAGAGACGGTGACAATTGAAATTGGTAAAGAAGGAGAGCTGTTAGAGTAACAGTTTAATAAAGGTGGGTTTATGTTCAGTTTCATAACTATAAAATACTTTTTTCACAGTGCTGGGTTTTTTATTTTATTTTTTGTTCATATCTTGGGTTTTCGTCAGCCCCATCTGGGTTTTTGACAAAAATCTCATTGGCAGCCCTGGTCAGCTGAAGGAATCAGCCAAGTTGGCGGCTTCAGTGGCGGCTGGCGTGGAGCTCTCTACATTTGCTCGGTGACCACATTATTACAGATTTTTAAAAGATATTTTAATGTTTCTTGTTTAGTCATTACACACCAGTAACTACTTAAAATTGATTAATCTGTGACATGTCTCTAGAAAGTTGTGAGTTAACCCAGGACAATTTCATCGCCAAACAGCGGAGAGTGTTGAGCCAAGAGAACCCACAGCCCAGCTCACAACACTCGGGGACATTCCACACAACTGTTTCAACCAGTCAGACAACAGATGATGCCATTCTGACGCTGCCAATAGCAGTTATGTCCGTCTTGCCTTTCTCTGAGTGTGTAGAATGTCGTCCAGACCTCCTGATCACTCCTAGCTGTACGATTCTCTGCTAGACCATAACTGCAGTGTATTGTTTACCTGCTCCCAAAGGGCTTTGATTGACCCCCCCCCCCCCCCCTTTTTTTTTTCCTCTGGCCTGAGTCATCTTAAAAACATTTTTTTTATTCTCTTACATTCCCCAAAGCTATCCACTCTGTTCTGCCACATTCCCCAAAGCTATCCACTCTGTTCTGTCACATTCCCCAAAGCTATCTGCTCTGTTCTGTCACATTCCCCAAAGCTATCTGCTCTGTTCTGTCACATTCCCCAAAGCTATCCACTCTGTTCTGTCACATTCCCCAAAGCTATCTGCTCTGTTCTGTCACATTCCCCAAAGCTATCCACTCTGTTCTGTCACATCTCCAGCAAATAAGGATCATACAAATGCTCAGAAACCAATACTGGCTTTAATCTTATACCAAGTATATTTCTGGGTTTCCTGTTTGTAATTCCATTAGAATCATTATTGATATTATTTTCCTGCCTTAGTTATACAATATATTTGAAAAGATAAATCAAGCTTAGCATGGTGGCTTGTTTTCACACTGTCTGTAAACATCTCTTAGCTTTCGGTTGTTAAACTTTCATACATCCAAGTTTCTGATAGATGTATCAGTTTGTCTGCTGTAAAACTTACGCAGCCCTTGGTAACAAGCTGGCTGTAATTTTTTTGTTGTAAAACTTACGCAGCCCTTAGTGACAAGCTGGCTGTAATTTGTCTGTTGTAAAACTTACGCAGCCCTTAGTGACAAGCTGGCTGTAATTTGTCTGTTGTAAAACTTACGCAGCCCTTAGTGACAAGCTGGCTGTAGTTTGTCTGCTGTAAAACTTTCGCAGCCCTTAGTGACAAGCTGGCTGTAATTTGTCTGTTGTAAAACTGATGCAACCATTGGTGACAAGCTGGCTGTAATTTGTCTGTTGTAAAAACTTACACAGCCCTTAGTGACAAGCTGGCTGTAATTTGTCTGTTGTAAAAACTTACACAGCCCTTAGTGACAAGCTGGCTGTAATTTGTCTGTTGTAAAACTGATGCAACCATTAGTGACAAGCTGGCTGTAGTTTGTCTGCTGTAAAACTTTCGCAGCCCTTAGTGACAAGCTGGCTGTAATTTGTCTGTTGTAAAACTGATGCAACCATTGGTGACAAGCTGGCTGTAATTTGTCTGTTGTAAAAACTTACGCAGCCCTTAGTGACAAGCTGGCTGTAATTTGTCTGTTGTAAAAACTTACACAGCCCTTAGTGACAAGCTGGCTGTAATTTGTCTGTTGTAAAACTGATGCAACCATTAGTAACAAGCTGGCTGTAATTTGTCTGTTGTAAAACTTACAGAACTCCGACTCTACAAGAGCATCATTTTGCCAGTTCTTCTTTATGGAGCGGAATGCTGGAGAATGACCAAAAAGGATGCACACAAGCTGTCAACCTTCCACCACACATGTCTACGAAGAATTATCAAAATTTTCTGGCCAGATACAATCACAAACACTAAACTACTTCAAGCCACAAACCTTAGACAGTATGATTACCAAGAGAAGATGGAAATGGCTTGGCCACGTTATGAGAATGACTTCTGATATACCTGCCAAAACAACTCTCACATGGATACCAGAGGGAAAGAGAAAAAAGGGGCGCTAAAAAACAACATGGAGACGAACGATGGAAAGTGACCTGAGTGCGGCATCTTCGACATGGAAAACTGCACTGAAGATTGCACAGGGCAGAAAAGCATGGAAAGTCCTCTCTGAAGCCTCATGTGCCACTAGGCATAACGAGAACTGATGAAAACTTACAAAAACCGGACTGACAACCAAACCTGGCTGTAGTTTGTCTGTTGTAAAACGAACACAACCCGTAGTGACAAGCCAACCTGGCTGTAGTTTGTCTGTTGTAAAACTTATGCAACCCTTAATGAGAAGCCAACCTGGTTGTAGTTTGTCTGTTGTAAAACTTACGCAACCCTTAGTGACAGGCAAACCTGGCTGTAGTTTGTTGTAAAACTTATGCAACCCTTATTAAGAAGCAAACCTGGCTGTAGTTTGTCTGCTGTAAAACTTAAGCAACCCTTAGTGACAGGCAAACCTGGCTGTAGTTTGTCTGTTGTAAAACCTAAGCACCCCTAAGTGACAGGCAAACCTGACTGTAGTTTGTCTGTTGTAAAACTTAAGCAACCCTTAGTGACAGGCAAACCTGGCTGTAGTTTGTCTGTTGTAAACTTACACAACTCTTAAAGACCAGCAAATAAATATGTAGTTTCTGTTTTGTAAAACCAACTGTGGATTTATTAAAGACACGTGACAAAAATCATTCTACCTTCTCCAGCACATTCAGCTTAATGAGGTAATGTGTGCATGTTTCTCTTATGTTGATCTTGGCTTTGCTTTATTGGGAAATATTTTCTTCAGAGTCGGTCAATAAGTGCTGGATATTTCCCATTGATGGCTGACACAGTCAGACTGGAGTGTGACACTAACGTGAGTTTATTGTTTGTGTTGATGTGGTATTTACTTTATGGTCCCATCTTTGTTTGGTAGAACATTGCACATCCAATCCTAGCATTTGTCGGCTTTTTTTTTTTCTTGTTTGCTTTTATTAGGCAATTTTACTTTCAGTATTTTCTCATTGTTCTCTAAATGGTCAGTGCTTGAAATTGACCCACAGCTGCTAAATTGTTTGTAGCTGAATGGAACCAGCACCAGATATTTCAGGGTTTCAAAATACATTTATAATGCTTGAATTGCAGATACCAATGATACATGTGTCTATGAATGTAGTATACTTGAGCTGCAGATACTGATGATACATGTGTCTATGAATGTATATTGCTTGAGCTGATGATACATGTGTCTATGAATGTATAATGCTTGAGCTGCAGATACTGATGATACATGTGTCTATGAATGTATAATGCTTGAGCTGGTGATACATGTGTCTATGAATGTATAATGCTTGAGCTGCAGATACCAATGATACATGTGTCTATGAATGTATAATGCTTGAGCTGATGATACATGTGTCTATGAATGTATAATGCTTGAGCTGCAGATACTGATGATACATGTGTCTATGAATGTATAATACTTGAGCTGATGATACATGTGTCTATGAATGTATAAAGCTTGAGCTGATGATACATGTGTCTATGAATGTATAATGCTTGAGCTGATGATACATGTGTCTATGAATGTATAAAGCTTGAGCTGATGATACATGTGTCTATGAATGTATAATGCTTGAGCTGATGATACATGTGTCTATGAATGTATAATGCTTGAGCTGATGATACATGTGTCTATGAATGTATAATGCTTGAGCTGATGATACATGTGTCTATAAATGTATAATGCTTGAGCTGCAGATACCAATGATACATGTGTCTATGAATGTATAATGCTTGAGCTGCAGATACCAATGATACATGTGTCTATTAATGTATAATGCTTAAGCTGATGATAATGTGTCTATGAATGTATAATGCTTGAGCTGCAGATATCGATGATACATGTGTCTATGAATGTATAATACTTGAACTGCAGATACTGATGATACATGTGTCTATGAATGTATATTGCTTGAGCTGATGATACATGTGTCTATGAATGTATAAAGCTTGAGCTGCAGATACTGATGATACATGTGTCTATTAATGTATAATGCTTGAGCTGATGATAATGTGTCTATGAATGTATAATGCTTGAGCTGCAGATATCGATGATACATGTGTCTATGAATGTATAATACTTGAACTGCAGATACTGATGATACATGTGTCTATGAATGTATATTGCTTGAGCTGATGATACATGTGTCTATGAATGTATAAAGCTTGAGCTGCAGATACTGATGATACATGTGTCTATGAATGTATATTGCTTAAGCTGATGATACATGTGTCTATGAATGTATAAAGCTTGAGCTGCAGATACTGATGATACATGTGTCTATGAATGTATATTGCTTGAGCTGATGATACATGTGTCTATGAATGTATAAAGCTTTAGCTGCAGATACTGATGATACATGTGACTATGAATGTATATTGCTTGAGCTGATGATACATGTGTCTATGAATGTGTAATGCTTGAGCTGATGATACATTTTCTATGAATGTATAATGCTTGAGCTGATGATACATGTTTCTATGAATGTATATTGCTTGAGCTGATGATACATTTCTATGAATGTATAATGCTTGAGCTGATGATACATGTGTCTATGAATGTATAATGCTTGAGCTGATGATACATGTGTCTATGAATGTATAATGCTTGAGCTGCAGATACTAATGATACATGTGTCTATGAATGTATAATGCTTGAGCTGATGATACATGTGTCTATGAATGTATAAAGCTTGAGCTGCAGATACTGATGATACATGTGTCTATGAATGTATAATGCTTGAGCTGATGATACATGTGTCTATGAATGTATAATGCTTGAGCTGATGATACATGTGTCTATGAATGTATAAAGCTTGAGCTGCAGATACTGATGATACATGTGTCTGTGAATGTATAATGCTTGAGCTGCAGATACTGTTGATACATGTGTCTATGAATGTATAATGCTTGAGCTGCAGATACTGATGATACATGTGTCTATGAATGTATAAAGCTTGAGCTGATGATACTGATGATACATGTGTCTATGAATGTATAGTGCTTGAGCTGCAGATACTGATGATACATGTGTCTATGAATGTATAATGCTTGAGCTGATGATACATGTGTCTATGAATGTAAAATGATTGAGCTGATGATACATGTGTCTATGAATGTATAATGCTTGAGCTGATGATACATGTGTCTGTGAATGTATAATGCTTGAGCTGCAGAAACTGATGATACATGTGTCTATGAATGTATAATGCTTGAGCTGATGATACATGTGTCTATGAATGTATAATGCTTGAGCTGCAGATACTGATGATACATGTGTCTATGAATGTATAAAGCTTGAGCTGATGATACATGTGTCTGTGAATGTATAAAGCTTGAGCTGATGATACATGTGTCTGTGAATGTATAATGCTTGAGCTGATGATACATGTGTCTATGAATGTATAATGCTTGAGCTGATGATACATGTGTCTATGAATGTATAATGCTTGAGCTGATGATACATGTGTCTATGAATGTATAATGCTTGAGCTGATGATACATGTGTCTATGAATGTATAATGCTTGAGCTGATGATACATGTGTCTGTGAATGTATAATGATTGAGCTGCAGATACTAATGATACATGTGTCTATGAATGTATAATGCTTGAGCTGATGATACATGTGTTTGTGAATGTATAATGATTGAGCTGCAGATACTAATGATACATGTGTCTATGAATGTATAATTCTTGAGCTGCAGATACCAATGATACATGTGTCTGTGAATGTAAAGATAATTTGTAAACTGCTGCATGAATGGCGTAGCCATCTTGTGATTTCTACTTCTGCTCTTTGTCTCAGCAGAAAGAAGAAAATGTTAACAGTTCAGTCCCTGATGAAGATGTTAACAGTTCAGTCCCTGATGAAGATGTTAACAGTTCAGTCCCTGATGAAGATGTTAACAGTTCAGTCCCTGATGAAGATGTTAACAGTTCAGTCCCTGATGAATTTGTTAACAGTTCAGTCCCTGATGAAGATGTTAATGTGGAAGAGAAAGACAGAGTTGAGGTAAATAAGTTAACATTTCAATATTACTGTTAGGTCATTGCTGTTTATTACTGGTAACTTATAGCTGTTTATTATTGTGGAAGCACACAACAAATAAGGCCACATCAAAGTTACGTTAGAATCAGATCATATTAGTAGATGGTTCCATAGCTAGGTCAATGTATGGGACAATTGTTTTTCAATATTGGTGGAAGTTTTGGCTGCAGCCCCAGCCTGGACAGCAGTAATCTCCCTTTGAAATTAATATTCTTATAGTTGTAGAGCATGTAGAGTAGCCACCACCCGCCCATGTTTGTATTTCTGCTAGCATCTGTATGTACAATTTGTTCCTGCAATGTGTCGTAACTATGAGCTGTAAGTGTGGATTTTAGTTGATCTGTTGACTTCCTAATGCACTCAACTATGAAAATAAAAAAGCATTGAATAAAGTGGCTATTCTCCAAACTTTGGGCACTAAAGATTGCGGCCGCAAAATATACTTTCGAGCCACAGTCACGGGACTTAATTTGCTGTTCTCCTGCAGTTTTCCGGCGGCTACCGCCACTGCCACGAGTCCCCCGTGCAGCGTGGATTGGGGCTAAACTAGATTTCTAGGACTCACGAGCAAAGCTTCAGGAGATGCGGAAGCTGCTGCTCGTGGGTCCTAGCCATGTAGTTTAGCCCCTTTCCACGCCACATGAGCAGCGTAGGTGACTCGTGGCGGTGGCAGTAGTTGCCGGAAAACCGCTGGAGAACAGCAAATTAAGTCGCCGGAAGTGCACAGTTGACATGTGACTAAGGCTCGAAAGGATATTTTGTGGCCGCCATCTTTAGTGCTCAAAGTTCGGAGGATAGCCAATAAAGTAAATATATTTGTATCAGATTTGCTATCTTAAGGTGTGTTTATGTATTTATGTAAATTGGAGCCTTGATGGCTGATGTTTTTCGCTGACCAGGGCATTGTTCTTAGTTCTTTCTAAACCGCCCGGCATTAGCCGGACTATTTTAGAAGATAGCAGCAGAATTCCAGACTGGTTGGATGTAGACATGTCACCTGGATGTAGACATGTCACCTGGATGTAGACATATCACCTGGATGTAGACATGTCACCTGGATGTAGACATGTCACCTGGATGTAGACATGTCACCTGGATGTAGACATGTCACCTGGATGTAGACATGTCACCTGGATGTAGACATGTCACCTGGATGTAGACGTGTCACCTGGATGTAGACATGTCACCTGGATGTAGACATGTCACCTGGATGTAGACATGTCACCTGGATGTAGACATGTCACCTGGATGTAGACATATTACCTGGATGTAGACATATCACCTGGATGTAGACATATCACCTGGATGTAGACATATCACCTGGATGTAGACATGTCACCTGGATGTAGACATGTCACCTGGATGTAGACATGTCACCTGGATGTAGACATTTCACCTGGATGTAGACATGTCACCTGGATAAAGGGTCTATGTTGTCCTGTGGATTTTCTTTTCCCAGTGAGGGGGTACCTTCTCATGTGGATGTGTCTTGTCAGGTGCTGTTCTTTGTCTCCATGCCCCAAGTCACATTACACTTTCTCCACCAGTCACGTGACGGGGTTGACAAGGAGGAAATCAGCTCTGATGAATCACATGTTGAGACAAAACCTGCAGATCCGGTCAAACAGCCAGAGGCCAGAAACCCAGTGTCCAACTGTGGAGGTATGTGAAATGTTGAAACATTCACATGTGTTGTGTGGATCTGTCTAACATTGTGTAATGTTCACATGTGTTGTTGCATTTATCTGTGTCTGTAACTGTTCTCCTTATTATTGTATTCCTTTGTGGATGTAACTATTTCCTTGTATTTATCTGTGGCTGTAACTATTCCCCTTGTTCTGTTCATCTGTGGCTGTAACTATTCCCCTTGTTCTGTTCATCTGTGGCTGTAACTGTTCCCCTTGTTCTGTTCATCTGTGGCTGTAACTATTCCCCTTGTTCAATTCATCTGTGGCTGTAACTATTCCCCTTGTTCAATTCATCTGTGGCTGTAACTATTCCCCTTGTTCTGTTCATCTGTGGCTTTAGCTATTCCCCTTGTTCTGTTCATCTGTGGCTTTAGCTATTTCCCTTGTTCTGTTTATCTGTGACTGTAGCAATTCCCCTTGTTCTGTTCATCTGTGGCTGTAACTGTTCCCCTTGTTCAATTCATCTGTGGCTGTAACTATTCCCCTTGTTGTTGTATTCAAGTGTGGCCCTTACAATTCTCCATTATTTCCTGAGCCCAGGAATTCTCCAGGTGTGTGTCTTGTCACTTGTCAACTTATTTGACTTGTATATATTTATTTGGTGTCCCCTGCATGTATGATGGAAGTTCACCACAAATCATGGAAGAAGCAGAAGATCCTTTTTATTGGCTAAAAGTTTAAAGACAGGACCTTGCCCAGATTCACATCAGGCTGCACTAGGGTTTAAGGCTGGTCTAGTAGGACATGGATAAACTACGGTATATTCACTTGCCAGGAAACTAATCTTAGCCACAAGACTGAACATGAGGAAACCTGGCTCATAACAAGTGCATCGGAAACTGACATTCAATGGCTCCGTCAAACATCACAGTATTTAGTCTAAACAGTAATGAAAGGCAGTTAGGGCAGGTACTGACAAACACTACTGTTATTGTCATTCTGGTCACGATCAAGGAAAGAAAGACTGCTAGTTGACAACTGGTTGTCACACTGACTCTGTCATGTTCAAGGAAAGAAAGACTGCTAGTTTACAACTGGTCGCGTCACTGGCTCTGTCATGTTCAAGGAAAGAGAGACTGCTAGTTTACAACTGGTCGCGTCACTGGCTCTGTCATGTTCAAGGAAAGAAAGACTGCTAGTTGACAACTGGTTGTCACACTGACTCTGTCCTGTTCTGACTCTGTCCTGTCATGTTCAAGGAAAGAAAGACTGCTAGTTGACAACTGGTCACGTCACTGGTCTGTCATGTCAAGGAAAGAAGACTGCTAGTTTACAACTGGTCGCGTCACTGGCTCTGTCATGTTCAAGGAAAGAAAGACTGCTTTTTGCTAGTTGACAACTGGTTGTCACACTGACTGCTAGTTGTACAACTGTTCAAGGAAAGAAAGACTGTAGTTTACAGACTGGTCACGTCACTGGCTCTGTCATGTTCAAGGAAAGAAAGACTGCTAGTTTACAACTGGTCGCGTCACTGGCTCTGTCATGTTCAAGGAAAGAAAGACTGCTTTTTGACAACTGGTCCCCCCACTGACTCTGTCATGTTCAAGGAAAGAGAGACTGCTAGTTTACAACTGGTCGCGTCACTGGCTCTGTCATGTTCAAGGAAAGAAAGACTGCTAGTTGACAACTGGTTGTCACACTGACTCTGTCCTGTTCAAGGAAAGAAAGACTGCTAGTTTACAACTGGTCGCGTCACTGGCTCTGTCATGTTCAAGGAAAGAAAGACTGCTAGTTGACAACTGGTTGTCACACTGACTCTGTCCTGTTCAAGGAAAGAAAGACTGCTAGTTTACAACTGGTCACGTCACTGGCTCTGTCATGTTCAAGGAAAGAAAGACTGCTAGTTTACAACTGGTCGCGTCACTGGCTCTGTCATGTTCAAGGAAAGAAAGACTGCTTTTTGACAACTGGTCCCCCCACTGACTCTGTCATGTTCAAGGAAAGAGAGACTGCTAGTTTACAACTGGTCGCGTCACTGGCTCTGTCATGTTCAAGGAAAGAAAGACTGCTAGTTGACAACTGGTTGTCACACTGGCTCTGTCCTGTTCAAGGAAAGAAAGACTGCTAGTTTACAACTGGTCGCGTCACTGGCTCTGTCATGTTCAAGGAAAGAAAGACTGCTAGTTGACAACTGGTTGTCACACTGACTCTGTCCTGTTCAAGGAAAGAAAGACTGCTGTTTACATGGTCACGTCACTGGCTCTGTCATGTTCAAGGAAAGAAAGACTGCTAGTTTACAACTGGTCGCGTCACTGGCTCTGTCATGTTCAAGGAAAGAAAGACTGCTTTTTGACAACTGTTTTCCCCCCCCCCCCCACCCCCCCCCCCCCCCCCCCCCCCCCCCCCCCCCCCCCCCCCCCCCCCCCCCCCCCCCCCCCCCCCCACTGACTCTGTCATGTTCAAGGAAAGAAAGACTGCTGACAACTGTCACTGACTCTGTCATGTTCAAGGAAAGAAAGACTGCTTGTTGACAACTGTGCTCCCCCCCCCCCCCCCCCCCCCCCCTCACTGACTCTGTCATGTTCAAGGAAAGAAAGACTGCTAGTTTACAACTGGTCGCCCCACTGACTCTGTCATGATCAAGGAAAGAAAGACTGCTTTTTGACAACTGGTCCCCCCACTGACTCTGTCATGTTCAAGGAAAGAAAGACTGCTTGTTGACAACTGTCCCCCCCCCCCCCCCCCCCCTCCACTGACTCTGTCATGTTCAAGAAAAGAAAGACTGCTAGTTCACAACTGTCCCCCCCCCCCCCCCCCCCCCCCCCCCCCACTGACTCTGCCATGTTCAAAGAAAGGAAAGACTGCTAGTTCACAACTGGTCCCCCCACTGACTCTGCCATGTTTAAGGAAAGAAAGACTGCTCGTTGACAACTGATCGCCCCAGTGACTCTGCCATGTTCAAGGAAAGAAACACTGCTAGTTGACAACTGGTCCCCCCACTGACTCTGCCATGTTCAAGGATAGAAACACCTCTAGTTCACAACTGGTCCCCCCACTGACTCTGTCATGTTCAAGGATAGAAATACCTCTAGTTCACAACTGGTCGCCCCACTGACTCTGCCATGTTCAAGGAAAGTAAGACTGCTAGTTCACAACTGGTCCCCCCCACTGACTCTGTCATGTTCAAGGAAAGTAAGACTGCTAGTTCACAACTGGTCCCCCCACTGACTCTGCCATTTTCAAGGTAAGAATCACCTCTAGTTCACAACTGTTCATCCCACTGACTCTGCCATGTTCAAGGAAAGAATCACCTCTAGTTCACAACTGTTCATCCCACTGACTCTGCCATGTTCAAGGAAAGAAAGACTTCTAGTTGACAACTGGTCGCCCCACTGACTCTATGACCTAGCATATGCAGAGGTCTAGCTTGTACATCCCAGTGACTGTGGTTGCCATGCGACTGCCTCTAGCAGTGTCTCTCGACATATTGTGGTTGCATATTTACCAGACATGTCCGGACACAGTTGTCATTGTTCTCAGTTATCACTGTGTTTATGACGAAGCTTGTCTCACAGATGACACTGAAGTCACCACTGGAGTGGTTAGCAAATCTGACCTTCAAACAACAGCGTATGTCTGTGCTAAAACACATAAAAAATATGTATATGGCAGGTTGTATGGTTGTATGTGTGTATGTATGTTGTGTGTCTCCATGCATGTGTCATTATTATGTTTATTATTGACAGATTCTGGAAATAGGGAGACACAGAAAGACTGCGCCCAAGTGAAGAACCCATACAGGTGTGATATATGTGATAAAGTGTTTGGCGCTCCAAGTACCTTGAACATGCACGTACGCATGCATACAGGCGAAAAACCCTTTGAGTGTGATGTATGTGGTAAACAATGTGCTTCAGCAAGCAATCTAAAAATACATCTCAGAACGCACACAGGGGAAAAACCATACAAATGTGATGTTTGTGATCAAATGTTTTCTAAACTGTGTAATCTGAAAAGGCATGAAAGGATGCACGCAGGTGAGAAGCTTTACAAGTGTGACGTATGTTATCAGGAACAGCTTACATCTAGTGAATTGATCAGCCATAAAAAGACACATGCATGGGACAGACCAGCCACCTGTGATATTTGTAATAAAACATTTAGTAAATTCTGTAATCTGAAAAGGCATGAAAGAACACATACAGGTGAGAAACCATACAAGTGTGAAACATGCTCACAGGTGTTTACTACAGCCAGTGATTTAAAAAGGCACATCCGAATACATACGGGGGAAAAACCGTACAGATGTTATGAGTGTGGGAAGATATTTGCCGTATCTAGAGCTCTGAAAGCCCACAAGAGTATCCACACGGGCGAGTGGCCACACAAATGTGAGGTTTGTGGGAAGTCTTTCTCTCAGTCCACTCATCTGAAAGCTCATAAGAGAACACACACAGGAGAGAAACCTTTCAAGTGTGATGTCTGTGGCCTTTGTTTTGCACACGCTAATTCTCTAAAAATGCATAAAAGAAAACACACGGGAGAAAGACCTTATAAATGTGATGTCTGCGATCAGGTGCTCTCTTCAACAAGTGCTTTAAAAAGACACAAGAAAATTCACACAGGAGACAGGCCTTACAAGTGTGTTGTGTGTGATAGAATGTTTAATAAATTGTGCAACTTTGAAAGACATGAGAAAACTCATGCTAGGGAGAAACCCGGATAATGCAATCTTTGTGGTGAAGAGTTTACATTTGCTAGCTAGCAGATCTCATTGTTGCATCGACGTACAGTAAGATTCATAAGCAATGAAATCAAATTGATGCATCAACGTATAGGAAGACTCGTCAGCAATGAAATCAGATTGATGCATCAACGTATAGGAAGACTCGTCAGCAATGAAATCAGATTGATGCATCAACGTACAGAAAGATTCATCAGCAGTAAAATCAAATTGATGCACTGCTGTACATGAAGAAACCTGGCTCGTTTCATGCTTGAGGTTTGGTTTTGTTCTGACCAGAATTTGCATGGAAATATTCAGACATGTTAAATACGACATGCTTGTTTTACAAGCCAGCACTAAAATCTTCAAATAACAGAAACAGAAACAAGAATCCATCAAGAAAAAGACAGTTATAGGTTTCTGTATGAAAACATGTAATACAAATGTGTGTGTGTGCGTGCATATGTGTGTAAAATGTTTGTATTCCATCGTGGAGATAGGAGTCATGAGTTGTAATAAACAAGACTGTTTAATTAAAGCACTGAATCTCATGGAGGCATCACATGCTTACCAAGTATGGAGGGTGGGGGGGAAAGGGGGGGGGGGGTTTTGTCAGTCCTCCACATACACACCGGATTCCTTCAGATGTAGAACCATGGCCGACTACTTAAAACTAAGGGACACATCTCTCTACAGACTAGTATTACTGAGGCAGGGTAATCTATGGTGGGAGACATGACTTGTTATAGCTGAGGCAGGGTAATCTATGGTGGGAGACATGACTTGTTATAACTGAGGGAGGGTAATCTATGGTGGGAGACATGACTTGTTATTACCTGAGGGAGGGTAATCTATGGTGGGAGACATGACTTGTTATAACTGAGGCAGGGTAATCTATGGTGGGAGACATGACTTGTTATCACCTGAGGGAGGGTAATCTATGGTGGGAGACATGACTTGTTATAACTGAGGCAGGGTAATCTATGGTGGGAGACATGACTTGTTATTACCTGAGGGAGGGTAATCTATGGTGGGAGACATGACTTGTTATAACTGAGGCAGGGTAATCTATGGTGGGAGACATGACTTGTTATTACCTGAGGGAGGGTAATCTATGGTGGGAGACATGACTTGTTATAACTGAGGCAGGGTAATCTATGGTGGGAGACATGACTTGTTATAACTGAGGGAGGGTAATCTTTGGTGGGAGACATGACTTGTTATAACTGAGGCAGGGTAATCTATGGTGGGAGACATGACTTGTTATAACTGAGGGAGGGTAATCTTTGGTGGAAGACATGACTTGTTATAACTGAGGCAGGGTAATCTATGGTGGGAGACATGACTTGTTATAACTGAGGGAGGGTAGTCTATGGTGGGAGACATGACTTGTTATAACTGAGGCAGGGTAATCTATGGTGGGAGACATGACTTGTTATAACTGAGGGAGGGTAATCTTTGGTGGGAGACATGACTTGTTATAACTGAGGCAGGGAAATCTATGGTGGGAGACATGACTTGCTATAACTGAGGGAGGGTAATCTTTGGTGGGAGACATGACTTGTTATAACTTAGGCAGGGTAATCTATGGTGGGAGACATGACTTGTTATAACTGAGGGAGGGTAGTCTATGGTGGGAGACATGACTTGTTATAACTGAGGCAGGGTAATCTATGGTGGGAGACATGGCTTGTTATAACTGAGGCAGGGTAATCTATGGTAGGAGACATGACTTGTTATAACTAATGCTGTGAATTCTGAGATGGAAAATGTGTGGTGTTGTTAATTAGTGTTTTTGCCTTGTGAAAATGTAAAATTTAACATTTTATCATTTGTCTTGTACATAAGAGTTTGTCCTGGTATGTAGCCAGTAGCACTGGGTTGTCCTGGTGTAAAGCCAGTTGCACTGGGTTGTCCTGGTGTGTAGCCAGTAGCACTGGGTTGTCCTGGTGTGTAGCCAGTAGCACTGGGTTGTCCTGGTGTATAGCCAGTAGCACTGGGTTGTCCTGGTGTGTAGCCAGTAGCACTGGGTTGTCCTGGTGTGTAGCCAGTAGCACTGGATTGTCCTGGTGTATAGCCAGTAGCACTGGGTTGTCCTGGTGTATAGCCAGAAGTACTGGGTTGTCCTGGTGTATAGCCAGTAGCACTGGGTTGTCCTGGTGTATAGCCAGTAGCACTGGGTTGTCCTGGTGTATAGCCAGTAGCTCTGGGTTGTCATGGTGTATAGCCAGAAGCACCGGGTTGTCCTGGTGTATAGCTAGTAGCACTGGGTTGTCCTGGTGTATAGCCAGTAGCACTGGGTTGTCCTGGTGTGTAGCCAGTAGCACTGGGTTGTCCTGGTGTGTAGCCAGTAGCATTAAGTTGTCCTGGTGTGTAGCCAGTAGTACTGGGTGGTCCTGGTGTGTAGCCAGTTGTACTAGGCTGTCCTGGTGTGTAGCCAGTAGCACTGGGTGTTCCTGGTGTAGCCACTAGTAGTGGGTGGTCCTGGTGTGTAGCCAGTAGTACTGGGTTGTCCTGGTGTGTAGCCAATAGGGCTGCCATACTCTAGCAGAACACAGTGTAACATACTCAGTCAGACACGTCTGCACAAGTTTTCCCTTACGAATATATATATATATATTTATATGCATTAAAATATATATATATATATATATATATATATATATATATATATATATATATATATATATATATATATATATATATATATATATATATATATATCCCCGTGTGGGTTCCGCGGCCCCATTGTGGGGAAAACAAGAATAGACCCACTGCCTACCCAAAATCATGTCGTAAGAGTCGACTAATTGAGGAGCTTCCTCTGAAGTCGGAGTGCATCTGCCGGAGAGGCAAGGAACCAGCAATCTGTATTCAGGAGAATGAGATCTGTAAAACTGATGCACACGCAACACTCAGGTTCTGGAGCAGGACTGCAGTTCAGAAGTGGACGAGCAACCAGAACTTTCCACCAGAGTGTACAGCTGATGAACGCGAAGAAGAAGAAGACATATATATATATATATATATATATATATATATATAGTTGTCATCTTTCCAGGCTGTAGTGTTATACTGTGCTAGAGGGTTGCATGGGAATCACAACCTATAGTGGTGGGGGTGAGCAGCAAGACATGGCCATGTTCAGAAAGGTGCTCCACAGTTAAGAGTTCAGGACATCAGGACCATTGTTGCCATCACAAGTATGTAACATACTTCTTCTCCTCAGATGCTCAAAACTCAACAGTAATCATTCTGTGCTTGATCCCTGTTGCCCTGCTGATTGTTTCCCCCTGCCACTAATGTCTGTGTGTACGGCTCAGGCAGCAAAGTCTCTGAGTCCTGTTGGTTGTTTCCCCTGCCACTACTGTCTGTGTGTACGGTTCAGGCAGCAAGGTCTCTGAGCCTACTGGTTGTTTTCCCTGCCACTACTGTCTGTGTGTACGGTGCAGGCAGCAAGGTCTCTGAGTCCTGTTGGTTGTTTCCCTTGCCACTACTGTCTGTGTGTACGGATTAGGCAGCAAGGTCTCTGAGCCCTGCTGGTTGTTTCCCCTGCCACTACTATCTGTGTGTACGGTTCAGGCAGCAAGGTCTCTGAGCCCTGCTGGTTGTTTCCCCTGCCACTACTGTCTGTGTGTACGGTTCAGGCAGCAAGGTCTCTGAGCACTGCTGGTTGTTTCCCCTGCCACTACTGTCTGTGTGTACGGTTCAGGCAGCAAGGTCTCTGAGTCCTGTTGGTTGTTTCCCCTGCCACTACTGTCTGTGTGTACGGTTCAGGCAGCAAGGTCTCTGAGCCCTGCTGGTTGTTTCCCCTGCCACTACTGTCTGTGTGTACGGTTCAGGCAGCAAGGTCTCTGAGTCCTGTTGGTTGTTTCCCCTGCCACTACTGTCTGTGTGTACGGTTCAGGCAGCAAGGTCTCTGAGCCCTGCTGGTTGTTTCCCCTGCCACTACTGTCTGTGTGTACGGTTCAGGCAGCAAGGTCTCTGAGCCCTGCTGGTTGTTTCCCCTGCCACTACTGTCTGTGTGTACGGTGCAGGCAGCAAGGTCTCTGAGTCCTGTTGGTTGTTTCCCCTGCCACTACTGTCTGTGTGTACGGTTCAGGCAGCAAGGTCTCTGAGCCCTGCTGGTTGTTTCCCCTGCCACTACTATCTGTGTGTACGGTTCAGGCAGCAAGGTCTCTGAGTCCTGTTGGTTGTTTCCCCTGCCACTACTGTCTGTGTGTACGGTTCAGGCAGCAAGGTCTCTGAGCCCTGCTGGTTGTTTCCCCTGCCACTACTATCTGTGTGTACGGTTCAGGCAGCAAGGTCTCTGAGTCCTGTTGGTTGTTTTCCCTGCCACTACTGTCTGTGTGTACGGTTCAGGCAGCAAGGTCTCTGAGTCCTGTTGGTTGTTTCCCCTGCCACTACTGCCTGTGTGTACGGTGCAGGCAGCAAGGTCTTTAAGCCTGAGGATTTAGGGCTTCATGGCTAGTGCAGTCACCACCAACTATACGGGTTCAGATTTTATTTTTGTTTGTTCCTATAAATTCGCCTTAATTTCTGTATCCTTCATGTCCCACCTGCACACATCTTTATATTTTAGCAGAGGCCAACCTGGACATCCTCTAGACATTTATATTTTACCGTAGTTATTCACAATAACAATGTATAGAACTATGCTGTTATCTGATGAGATGTTGCTGACACATATATCCATGCAGACCAGTTACTATTGAGATGTTTGTTGTTTCAACTGGAAACACATGAATACAGGAAACTGTCTCTAGAACTTTGCTGCAGAGTTCATCTTTCCTGACTGGGGTTTTTCTGCTCAACCTTTCACCTCTCAAACCCTTGAGGGATGGGGAAGGATGCCATTAACCAGGGAATTCTAAGGGAGAAAATCATTCCAACAACAACAACATTTTACACAGACCATTAACAATATCAAAAACACAACTGTTTATTGTATTTTAACTTTAAAATATGTTTTCAGTTTATATCAAAAGAACAGACAAATAAACAGAATACATTTGCTTGGGCCTAAACAAAAGTATATTGTGACACTGCTGTTTTTCACCCACTAAAGATAAATTATAATATCACAATCACACAAAAAAACATCCTTTTTTAAAGTAAATATGATCATATCTGGCCTACCTAAACACTTCACAGCTGCTAATGAAACAAATGCAGTATGAGGTGTAATGTGAAAAGACATCACAGCTTGAGTGTAATAAGAGAAGTAATGTAGGAAGACACAGAGCTTGAGTGTAATAAGAAAAGTAATGTAAGAAGACACCACAGCCTGAGTGTAATAAGAGAAGTAATGTAAAAAGACATAGCTTGAGTGTAATAAGAGAAGTAATGTAAAAAGACATCACAGCTTGAGTGTAATAAGAGAAGTAATGTAAAAATACATCACCGCTTGAGTGTAATAAGAGAAGTAATGTAAAAATACATCACAGCTTGAATGTAATAAGAGAAGTGATGTAAAAAGACATCACAGCTTGAGTATAATAAGAGAAGTAATGTAGGAAAACATCACAGCCTGAATGTAACAAGAGATTACAGCTTCAGTGTAATAAGAAGTGTAATGTAACAAGACATCACAGCTTGAATGTAATAAGAGAATTAATGTAACAAGACATCACTGCTTGAGTGTAATAAGAGAATTAATGTAACGAGACATCACCGCTTGAGTGTAATAAGAGAAGTAATGTAAAAGACATCACAGCTTGAGTGTAATAAGAGATCACAGCTTGAGTATAATAAGAAAAGTAATGTAGGAAAACATCACAGCCTGAATGTAACAAGAGATCACAGCTTCAGTGTAATAAGAGAAGTAATGTAGGAAAACATCACAGCCTGAATGTAACAAGACATCACAGCTTGGGTGTAATAAGAGAATTAATTTAAAAAGACACCAGAGCTTGAGTGTAATAAGAGAAGTAATATAAGAAGACACCACAGCTTGAGTGTAATAAGAGAAGTAATGTAAGAAGACACTACAGCTCGAGTGTAATAAGAAAAGTAAGAAGACATCACAGCCTAAGTGTAATAATGACTGATGTGTGACAGTTATTCACTGGACAACAAGTTGAACAGACGTCAATTTGTGGTCCAGGCATTTTCTGCTGGGCAAAGTATCACATCAAACAATGAACTGTTTAATCTCTCATTCTCTCTCTCTCTCTCTCTCTGTCACACACACACACAGAGAAATAGAGAGAAGTGGCTGGACAACATGAGAGACACAAGCTCTCCATGGATGATCTGTCATGGACACACAGATTCTAGTGGGCCAGCAACAATCAACAGCCAGCCCTGCTCAACAAACAAATGGCCAGTTTCAAAACTTAACATCTGTGCAATTTCACCACCAAATTTGGGGGGGGGGGGGGGGGGGGCTGAGTGGATACCATAGCAGGCTGGTCATCACAGTGTTAATTTGCCAAAGCTCACCCAAAGAATAAATATCAGCTCTCCCAGGTCATGGAGACAACCTGTCTCGAGGCAGTCCGCTGGTACACAAGACAACCTGTCTCGAGGCAGTCCACTGGTACACAAGACAACCTGTCTCGAGACAGTCCACTGGTACACAAGGCAACCTGTCTCGAGGCAGTCCGCTGGTACACAAGACAACCTGTCTCGAGGCAGTCCGCTGGTACACAAGACAACCTGTCTCGAGGCAGTCCGCTGGTACACAAGACAACCTGTCTCGAGGCAGTCCACTGGTACACAAGACAACCTGTCTCGAGGCAGTCCGCTGGTACACAAGACAACCTGTCTCGAGGCAGTCCGCTGGTACACAAGACAACCTGTCTCGAGGCAGTCCACTGGTACACAAGACAACCTGTCTCGAGGCAGTCCGCTGGTACACAAGACAACCTGTCTCGAGGCAGTCCGCTGGTACACAAGACAACCTGTCTCGAGGCAGTCCGCTGGTACACAACCTGTCTCGAGGCAGTCCGCTGGTACACAACCTGTCTCGAGGCAGTCGTACACAGACAACCTGTCGAGGCGCTGGTACACAAGACAACCTGTCTCGAGGCAGTCCGCTGGTACACAAGGCAGTCCGCTGGTACACAAGACAACCTGTCTCGAGGCAGTCCGCTGGTACACAGACAACCTGACAAGTCCCTGTCTCGAGGCAGTCCGCTGGTACACAAGACAACCTGTCTCGAGGCAGTCCGCTGGTACACAAGACACCAAGACAACCTGGTACACAAGACAACCTGTCTCGAGGCAGTCCGCTGGTACACAAGACAACCTGTCTCGAGGCAGTCCGCTGGTACACAAGACAACCTGTCGGAGACACGCCTCATTGAGGTGTGGTCTACACATTACAACAAAATTAAGAGCACTGTGACCATCCATAGTTCATGTGTGTACATTGCTATCATGGTATACTTTATGCAACTACACAGATAATATCACAAATTTAACATTGCTTGCAATCACACTACTCGATGCACCATCACACTTACATCGATGCCACCATCACACTTACTCGATGCCACCATCACACTTACTGCTGATGCCACCATACATTACTGGATGCCACCATCACACTTACTGGATGCCACCATCCACACTTATGGATGCCCACACACTTACTGGATGCCACCATCACACTTACTGGATGCCACCATCACACTACTGGATCCACCATCAACACTTACTCGATGCCACCATCACATTTACTGGATGCCACCATCACACTTACTGGATGCCACCATCACACTTACTGGATGCCACCATCACACTTACTGGATGCCACCATCACACTTACTGGATGCCACCATCACACTTACTGGATGCCACCATCACACTTACTGGATGCCACCATCACACTTACTGGATGCCACCATCACACTTACTCGATGCCACCATCACACTTACTCGATGCCACCATCACACTTACTGGATGCCACCACACATTCCCCATCACACTTACTGGATGATGCCACCATCACACCGATGCCACCTCACACTTACTGGATGCCACCATCACACTTACTCGATGCCACCATCACACTTACTGGATGCCACACTTTATGGATGCCCACATCACCCTTACTGGATACTGGATGCCACCATCACATTTACTGGATGCCACCATCACACATTTACTGGATGGATGATTGCCACCATCACACTTACTCGATGACCACCATCACACTTACTCGATGCCACCATCACACTTTATTTAATTCAGGGATCTCTCTACAAACCTAACGTCACTATCACACTATATTTAAAGAATGATCTCTCCCTACAAACATAACGTCACTATCACACTATATTTAATGCATGGATCTCTCTACAAACCTGACATCACTACCAGACTTTACTTAATACACAGACTTGTATCATAACCAATGACCAAAGAAGAGTGAGTGTGTTTTTTCCCCCCTATCATGACTACAGCTTTCCTGGGGGTAACCAACCCCTGAAAACCCACACAGAACAACCAGCATAACTTTAGATTTACATTTTTAAGAATTATCTCTTTTGTGAATCTTCTTGTGGTTTCTAAAACTACCCCTGTGTGTGAACTTGACCCCACATACATCACATTTGTACGGTTTCTCTCCTGTATGTATGACCTTATGTGCCTTTAAACCAAAACTCTGAGTGAAATTTGACGCGCCACAGACTTCACACACGTATGGCTTTTCCCCTGTATGTAGTCTCTTGTTGTGATTTTTCAGACTAGATTTGTGGGCCAGCTCCAAATCACAGACATCACATTGCTGAACTGTTTTCTCACCCGTATGTATCCTTTTATGTATCTTCAAATTACAACTCTGCATAAATTCTGCAAGACAAAACATCACATTTGTAACGGCCTTTCCCCCGTATGTTTTCTTCTGTGTCTTTGAAGATAACTTATCACAGGAAAAGCCTTAAAGGACAAAACTCACACCTGTACGGCTTCTCTCCAGTATGTATCCGTGTGTGCCTCTTTTTAAGACACTGCCACTGGAGAAGCTTTTACTGCAATACTTACAACTGTACGGCTTCTCTCCCCGTATGTCCCCGTCTTGTGTGTGCCTTGAGATGCCCACCCAGTGTGAAGCCCACACCAACATACATCACAAACATAAGGCTTCTCTCCTTGTGGATCTTTTTATGACTTTTCACTGACAACTGTCGGACATAAATCCAGAACCACAAATGTCACATCTGAACGGTTTCTCCCCAGTATGAGAGACCTTGTGCCTGTTGAGATGATATTTGCTGGGAAAAGCCAGACACCACACAGGTCACACCTGTGAGGGCCTTCCACTGAACGTTCCTTGTGGTGCTGCTTCATAACACTGCAATGGGGCTGCTGCAACACCACACACTGAGGACCTCTCTTGTTTGTGGTGTGTCTCTGAGTTCTACAAGACTGGAAGCAGGACCATCATACATCTGCTGGGCGGTACTCTTGTGCTACTCGCTGACTATATTTCAAAAGACAGAGAGGGTGACCTCCACACACATCTGTTCTCCCCCTCTTTGCTGGCAAATGTTGTAGGCTGTGATGCTGGCCTGTCCGTCATCAGGTATCTTGAAGCTGGCTGCTACATGACTTGTACCACTGACAACTGTACCCACACACGCCTGATGACTAACTGTGCAGACAAATTATCTTTGCAAAAGGAGGGACTTGGGAAATTTAGTGGTGGAGGAAAAGTCTTGAGGGACT
Source organism: Candidula unifasciata (assembly GCA_905116865.2). NCBI lineage: Eukaryota > Metazoa > Mollusca > Gastropoda > Stylommatophora > Geomitridae > Candidula > Candidula unifasciata. The sequence goes on from CAJHNH020002153.1 coordinate 115,233, forward strand.
GAGGATGAAAGGGGAGGATCTTCCTGGTTCTCTGATCAATTCAATGTTTGGAGAAACTGGGTTATGGACCAGTTTTGTAAGATGATAGCACCTTGAGAAAACTGTAGCAAACAGATGCTGGTCTGTCAGATAGCAGTATGTCCCATTTCAGGAAGACTGTAGAAGCCAGTTGCATGAATGCTGGTCTGTCAGATAGCAGTATGTCCCATTTCAGGAAGACTGTAGAAGACAGTTGCATGAATGCTGGTCTGTCAGATAGCAGTATGTCCCATTTCAGGAAGACTGTAGAAGACAGTTGCATGAATGCTGGTCTGTCAGATAGCAGTATGTCCCATTTCAGGAAGACTGTAGAAGCCAGTTGCATCAATGCTGGTCTGTCAGATAGCAGTATGTCCCATTTCAGGAAGACTGTAGCAAACAGTTGCATGAATGCTGGTCTGTCAGATAGCAGTATGTCCCATTTCAGGAAGACTGTAGAAGCCAGTTGCATCAATGCTGGTCTGTCAGATAGCAGTATGTCCCATTTCAGGGAGACTGTAGAAGCCAGTTGCATGAATGCTGGTCTGTCAGATAGCAGTATGTCCCATTTCAGGAAGACTGTAGAAGACAGTTGCATGAATGCTGGTCTGTCAGATAGCAGTATGTCCCATTTCAGGGAGACTGTAGAAGCCAGTTGCATGAATGCTGGTCTGTCAGATAGCAGTATGTCCCATTTCAGGGAGACTGTAGAAGCCAGTTGCATGAATGCTGGTCTGTCAGATAGCAGTATGTCCCATTTCAGGAAGACTGTAGAAGCCAGTTGCATGAATGCTGGTCTGTCAGATAGCAGTATGTCCCATTTCAGGGAGACTGTAGCAAACAATTGCATGAATGCTGGTCTGTCAGATAGCAGTATGTCCCACTTCAGGAAAACTGAAAGCAAGCAACAAGAAATGTTTTAGTGAGACAGATGCCTAGTCAGTGTCAAGCAGAGTTAAATGGTGTTAAGACAGAAAGATAAAAGAAATGACTTCATAGTTACCTGAGATGTTTATGGCAGATAATTCCAGTTACAATCAGTAAGATCTCTTTACTTACCTTTTTCATAAACATGTACTCACAACAGAAATTAAATTTTCACTGATAAATGATCCGTTGATTATTACTTTTTTTTGTGGTAATACATTGCTAATGTTTTCTCTATAAGGTTTATAAATTCTGCTTCTGTTGTCTCACTGATACCAGGCTGTAGCCCAGTATAATGGTTTTCTGTATTTGTCTCGCACTTCTCTAATGGTGTGGTGTACAATGAGGTAAAAATATGGCAGCAAGCATCTCAAGTTAAGAGACAAATAATTAAACATTTCATTATTTTTGTGTGGAAGAAGAAGTTTTGGTTTTCCAGCAACTTGTGAACAACCTTTAGGTAGGAATTCAGTTCCAGAACCGAGGTTCTGTTTCACTAACTGCTGTGATAATTTATGACATAGTTTTGTGTGCTGAGTATGAGCACTGAATTGTTGATTATATCATCTTTATTACAGTCTCTGAAACACCCGTGTGTGTGTGTGCGTGCGTGTGTGTGTGTGTGTCTTTCTGACACAACTGACCATCACTTGACAGCTACAGGTAACGGTCTGTACTTCTGAACCATGTATGTGTACAACCACATTTGTCATGTGTCTATGTGCACAACCATGCATGTGTATAATCATGTATGTGTGCATGTGAGAGAGAGAGACAGACAGAGAGAGAGAGAGAGAGAGATCTGATTACCCTGAGCTGGCTGACCAACTATGGACTCGTCAGATTCCTCACTTGCTGACATGTCAGTGTCCAAGCTGTCCCAGAGAAATGGACGGCTCTGTGTGGCAATCATAGCCAGCAGAAACATACAAACAACTCATGTATGGCTGAAGATCTGTCACTGCTTGATTCTGCCTGTTCTTTGTCAACAAACATTTCCTTTAGGATGTCTCTGATCTAGGGCTCTGAAAGTCCCAATACTGTCATGAAATGAGAAAACTTACTCAAACAAAATAACAACCACATAACTTCTCACTAAAGCATGAATGTAATAAACACACTCAGTCACTGTCCTGAACTACAGCAGAAACATACCTTAGACCTATCCCAATAAAAAAAAGCAGAGAACTATTTCCCACTATAATATTTCAAAATAGAAACAACCATTGCTGCCAGCGTTGCAAACCTGTGAGATACAACTAGAAGACTCTCATATACAGACTTCTGGGAAGGTTCATGCTACTCTCTGTCGTGGTGAAATGAACATCACAAAAACAACTCAATAGACAAGCTAGGGGTGGAACTAATTCTTGAGTACAGTTACCCTTGTCATTCTGGATTATGGTCCGGCTAATTCTAGTGGTTCTTTGCTTCAGCGGTACAGTCAACAGAACATGTGATAGGGGGTGTGTCTCATGTAGTGTCAAGAAAATCTGAAACAGTTTGGTCTCCTTCACAAATATTCTGACCAACATCTACAGCAGACATTATAGACATACATCCACAGCAGACAAAAATTTAGACCTACATCTACAGCAGACACAACTTTAGATCTACAGCAGACATAACTTCAGACATACATCTATAGCAGACATAACTTCAGACATACATCTACAGCAGACATAACTTCAAACATACAATACATTTACAGCAGACACTCACAACTTCAGACATACAATACATCTACAGCAGACACAACTTCAGACATACAATACATCTACAGCAGACACTCACAACTTCAGACATACAATACATCTACAGCAGACACAACTTCAGACATACAATACATCTACAGCAGACACTCACAACTTCAGACATACAATACATCTACAGCAGACATAACTTCAAACATACAATACATTTACAGCAGACACTCACAACTTCAGACATACAATACATCTACAGCAGACACAACTTCAGACATACAATACATCTACAGCAGACACTCACAACTTCAGACATACAATACATCTACAGCAGACACAACTTCAGACATACAATACATCTACAGCAGACATAACTTCAAACATACAATACATTTACAGCAGACATAACTTCAAACATACAATACATCTACAGCAGACATAACTTCAAACATACAATACATTTACAGCAGACATAACTTCAAACATACAATACATCTACAGCAGACATAACTTCAAACATACAATACATTTACAGCAGACACTCACAACTTCAGACATACAATACATCTACAGCAGACACAACTTCAGACATACAATACATCTACAGCAGACACTCACAACTTCAGACATACAATACATCTACAGCAGACACTCACAACTTCAGACATACAATACATCTACAGCAGACACAACTTCAGACATACAATACATCTACAGCAGACACTCACAACTTCAGACATACAATACATCTACAGCAGACACAACTTCAGACATACAATACATCTACAGCAGACATAACTTCAAACATACAATACATTTACAGCAGACATAACTTCAAACATACAATACATCTACAGCAGACATAACTTCAAACATACAATACATTTACAGCAGACACTCACAACTTCAGGCATACAATACATCTACAGCAGACACAACTTCAGACATACAATACATCTACAGCAGACATAACTTCAAACATACAATACATTTACAGCAGACACACTTCAGACATACAATATATCTACAGCAGACACTCACAACTTCAGACATACAATACATCTACAGCAGACACTCACAACTTCAGACATACAATACATCTACAGCAGACACTCACAACTTCAGACATACAATACATCTACAGCAGACACAACTTCAGACATACAATACATCTACAGCAGACACAACTTCAGACATACAATACATCTACAGCAGACATAACTTCAAACATACAATACATCTACAGCAGACACAACTTCAGACATACAATACATCTACAGCAGACACAACTTCAGACATACAATACATCTACAGCAGACACAACTTCAGACATACAATACATCTACAGCAGACACAACTTCAGGCATACACACAATACAACTACAGCAGACACAACTTCAGCCATACATCTACAGCAGATATATACATAAAGAAACTGTCAATGTGTACTGTGGTGGGAAACTTACTATAATTATACAATTCTTGAGTGCAAGAACGATTTATTTCGAAGACTGATCTTCACGGGCAAAATTATTTACAATTAATATTTAACAACAACAACCCGGTCAAGAGAGAAACCTCCCCAACTTTTGCTGGCCTCGGGCCGGCCGGAAGTCCTCTCACTGTGACGGTGGCAGTGTTGCCACTTTGGATCTTTTATATCCAAATTTAGATCTTTTTCATTGCATTTAGATACTGTTTTTGACATTTAGATCATAAATATTTTTCTAGATCCTTTTCATATGGAGTTAGATATTTTATAGATTTTTTGTTTTCATTGTCAATTAAATAATTACTGTGTGAAATATTTACTACAATATTTTTGTTTTGGTCTGACACGTACATTGTGACAACTGCCATTACTTGAACTTTGAACTCTCACTTGGGTCAACGCACAAATATCTGGCAGCCCCGGTACTGATGAATAAAAACGCGCGTAAATCATACTAACTGACTCACTGTGCTGACTTTGCGTTTCTTTTTCATTTGATTAAAAAAAAAATAATTGCTTACCTTCTTGTGTGGCTTACACTTTGAAAAAAACCTTTGAACATGCCAAAAGTAAAGTATAAGCAAAAAATTTGGAAAGAGTGGTTGCATGATGACAAAATTAAAAACTGGGCGATGGCAGTTCCGTAGGATATGACCAAAGCTTGTTGTAAGTATAGCAAGTGTGAAATTAAAGCGAAAATACAAAACTCAAAGAGTTATGCAGAGACTAAAAAAGCATAAAACTGCAGTTTCATTTAAAGATATTACACAGCTGACATCTGTTTTCAGAACTATACTGATAAATAAATCGTCAAAAGTTGAAGTATCAGTCGCAATGTTTTTAATTTGTCACTGCGCAATTTCAAACTGTGACCATTTGATTGATTTGTAAAAAATCTTTGACTAGTTCAATTTGAAAAGTGTGATGTAGAAAGTATAGTTTAGGAACTGAAGGACCTTTTCATCAGCAAACAGTTAGGCTTGAAGAATTTGGCTGTAATTGGTACTGATAATGCCTCAGTAATGGTTGGTATAAACAATGGCGTTTATGCCAAGTTGAAGGAAGCTAACCCATCGTTAATACTTATAAAATGTATGCGTCATTCATTGCAGCTAGCATTATCACATGCTTCATCTAAATATTTACCAAGGAATTTGGAATACCTTATTGCTGAAACACTTTACTGGTTTTCCAAATCATTTGTCAGACAACAGCAATACAATACATTATATACAGCCTTAAATGATGGTTCCACACCACTGAAAATTCTGTCAGATTGCAAAACTAGATGGTTATCAATTTAACCAGCTGTTGAAAGAATTATGAAGCAATGGCTGAAGTTGACGACACACTATGAAATAACAAGACAAAGTGAAAAGTGCTACACAGCTGAAATACTATATGGAATGTACAGTGATGAAAAAAAAATGTCATTCATTCTCTTTTTATAACCTATTCGAATGGAAGTGCAAAAAGTTAATAAACTGTTCGAATCTAAACTTGTTGATAAAAGTTAAATTATATGATGATCTCACCTTGCTATTTCACTCTTTAAAATACTAGTGTTGCCAACTTCTAAAGCTGATTTGCTCACTTGCACTATAGAGAGCTGTTTGGCTCCTAAGCCACACCTTGGATATTAAATCGAATCAAAAATTGATGATTTAAAAACAAAAGGACTGTTAATAGAGAATGAAGAGAACAACTTAAAAAAATGTCGTGAAATGATAAGCCATTCCGCATCAGTCTGTAAGACTGGTACCCTAACTTACCTGTAAATTGGCCACGGGGAATCCCTTAGACCAATACGAGCCAAACGACTCAACATAATTATCTCTGAGTGCTGTTGGTTCTGAAGGAGAAATCCTTACATTAGGCACGCGACAGGAGTGATATGTGACAGGAAACACTGTCAAGATTTCCTTATCTCATTATTGAAGCAAAAGACTTCCTGAAAATCTAGATGTTTTGACAAATATTTCCCTTTTTTCTGTGAGCAACATCCTTCAGCCAATAAAGGACATACCTATTGTAAAGTTATGAAATTTTTAGGGGCTACTGATAATAGTGTCGCGGAAGCAGAATATCAGTTAACCAAAATAAAGTTAGCCGAATGGACAAACAAAACAGAAACTAAAGCGTTTTGGAGTGAAGTGAGACAATTTAAAGATGCCTCATTAAACAGTCCATTCTGTAAGCTCTTTAAAGTGCTATGTCTGCCATGATACTACCCCACTCAAATGCTGACATAGAAAGAGTTTTAAGTGCTAGGAATTATATCAAATCTAACCTTAAAAAAGGATGAAATTTGACCTCTTAAATGCTATCGTGCCATTAAAATTCGGCCTGATGAGACTAGAGAAATAAGCCTACTGTTCCACTTATAAAGAAATTTGAACAGCTAAAGCATACCAGGGTAATTTTGGATCTGAAGCTTCAACTTCATTATCCAAGCTAAGTTTATCCTGTGGATCTTGTGAGGCAGATATCAGTGAAGGTGAGGACATGATTATGTAGGGTAAGTCATAACAAAAGCTATGTAATTTTTGACTTTTTCAATTCGGATGTTTTTTCTAGATCTTTTCAACGCAGATTTAGATCTTTTTAGATCTTTTTTGTCACCGTTTTGGATATTTTTTTGTCAAAGAAAAGTGGCAACACTGGACGGTGGCTACAAAACATGGAGCGCTAACTCCGGGTTCATCGGCTGGGTCCAGATTCGACATCACAACATTCAGGACAGACCCATGTTGGCTCAGTCTGCCTCCAGTGAACAGTCCCCATGCTGATGGTACCCGTTGTCAGCTGGTTAGCTAACTAGTCCTCTTACTTTCCACCTGAGTTTCAAGTGGCGGCCAGAGTTCGCAGTCACCTCCTTGCTACATCACTCTCCTGGTACGGTAGGAGGTAGTTTAGTCACATTTTGTACATTATTTTTTCATTAATGCAATTAGCATAATTGGTCAACACTTAGAAAATTAAATTCAACGGTAACTTATTCGAGTCTTTACGTCAATTCTAGTCCGATATATTATTTTGTAATGTAAATTGGCTCTCCTTTGAATCATTCCCCAAAATGGCGGCATGACACATTCTGACCATAAAATATCCGAACGACGGTCTTCGCGTAAATCTAAAATACGGACTTTCTGCGGCTCTACTGGCAAATCCGGACGAAGAATAAACAGCCTTGGACGACTTAGTCAGAGTTCTCTCCCTTGGCCGCACTCCAAACAGTTATCGGAAAACAAACGAAACAAACGACACACTTACCTATCATCCTGTGGTTGCGTGTAGGGCTGCGTACGGTTGCTTGAGGCATTGTGAATGGTTGTGTAGTCATCATCATGCGGTTGTTGGATTAGAGTTAGGGTTAGGGTAGGTTTAGGGGTAGGGTTAGATGTTAAAATTTTGACTTAGGGTTTCGAAATATTGGCCGACAATCTGATGTTTGTGGGTAGGCCCTCAATTGGGGTTTTTGGGGTTTTATGTGACTGTGTTCGGGGGTCGATGAAGTTGGGGTTGGGGGACTAAATACCTTTTGCAGAAGATGCCAAAGCCCTTTAAT
>CAJHNH020002154.1:0-122905 GCA_905116865.2 Candidula unifasciata
GCTGCATGTGACACTTTGAGAAAGGAAACATTTCTTGTTTATCTGAAATCGTATTACAGAATTGCATTTACTTACTTAATCATTACTAATCATAACTTAAGAGAATGTGTGTTTGTATATGAACTTGTAGATTACTGAGCTAGTGCACCAGCGTGATGTGACCAGAACCATGGTAAAGAACAAAGTCAATAACCCCAAGTCCTTTGACTGGCTGTCTCAGATGAGATTCTACTTTGATCCCAAGAACACAGATGTTCTACAACAATTGTCCATTCAGGTATTTGTCATTGAACACTTGATGTGCTGTTCCTGTTCTCAGTATGCCTTTTGTGTCTTCTCCTCCTCCACCCCCTCCTCCTCCACCCTCCTCCTCCTCCTCCTTCCTATACAGACCCTCACCCAGCTCATGCCAGGCTCACCTATGTCTTCCCCATCCTTTTCACCTCATTCTGTTTCTCTCTCTCTCTCTCTTTTTTTTAAATATATTTTTTTGTAACTTAAAATGAGGTAAATTTGGTGATAGGGAAACTTTTTTTTCTTAAAATAGGTTGTGTTAGCACGTCTTAGTTGTTCCTCTGCTTAATCTCAAGCCTGTCTGTTGCTTACATTATTTTGTGTTGTAGAACATGTGACAGTCAGTATCTTTATATGTATGTCATATCACCAGCTTTATGCAGTCAAGTGCCATATTTCGTCAAGATTCACTTCAGTAATGGTATACAGTTCTGAGTACTTGTTTAAAAGGTTTAAAAAAAAAAAATAAAAATAAGTAAAGACCCTTTTCCAAGCCTTCAGAGGTATTGAGCATGTACACAGGGCTAGACGTATGTTTTATAGCCCATTTGGCACTCGGTGGAGGATGTGGGCAACACATCACTCCAGCCACCTTTACTTGCAGGACTTTGCCTGGTGTGCCCGTTTAAGGCTGGATCGACCTGAGAGCCAAGGTAAAAAATTTTTTTTTTAAAGTCTGGCTTCACAAAGACCCGAACCCAGGATGTGTAATTATCACCCCACCGAAAAATCGAGTTGTTTGACTAACCACACTTCTTTTCTTGGGAAAATAATATGGCAGTTTCTGCTTTGTTCCACATACATTTAAGAGATATGAACCACATATCTTCTTTGCATTCATCATCATCATCATCATCATCAGTTCTCGTTATGCCTAGTGGCACACGAGGCTTCAGAGAGGACTTTCCATGCTTTCCTGTTCTGTGCAATCTTCAGTGCAGTTTTCCATGTCAAAGATGCCGCACTCAGGTCACTTTCCATCGTTCGTCTCCATGTCGTTTTTGGGTGCCCCTGTTTTCTCTTTCCCTCTGGTGTCCATGTGAGAGCTGTTTTGGCAGGTATATCAGAAGTCATTCTCATAACGTGGCCAAGCCATTTCCATCTTCTCTTGGTAATCATACTGTCTAAAGTTTCTTGGTTTGTGGCTTGAAGTAGTTTAGTGTTTGAGATTGTATCTGGCCAGAAAATTTTGATAATTCTACGTAGACATGTGTGGTGGAAGGTGGACAGCTTGTGTGCATCCTTTTTGGTCATTCTCCAGCATTCCGCTCCATAAAGAAGAACTGGCAAAATGATGCTCTTGTAGAGTCGGAGTTTTGTTTCTCTGCAGTAATTGTTGGATTTCCAGATTTGCCCCATCCTTCCAAAAGCAGCTCTAGCTTTGCTCAGGCGTGGCTGTATGTCTTCCTCTGTCCCTCCCAGTAGGGACACCACACTGCCAAGATATGTGAAATGTTCTACATTTTCAAGTAATTGGTTACTTATGGTCACTAGTTGTTGGTTTGGACTGTTTGTCATGATCTTAGTTTTCTTTGTATTTATTCTCAGTCCCAGCATTTCATGTTTATGTGATAGGAGTGTTATGTCATCTGCAAAATCAAGGTCCTCAAGCATGGTGAATGGAGTCCATCGTATGCCTCTTAATGTCCTGTCTACTGTGTTCTTTAGTATCCAAGCATTCATCCAAGTGACATAAATGCATTCTGTCTGTTAACAGCAGAGCTGTGATATTTGCACCTTTCAATTGACACATCTGACATCATTGAGTATTTGTTGACCTAGTTAACCTTCCAGAGAGCCACATATTATAGGCACTCTTTTCCCCTCTAATTTAAAGTAAGAAAAAAGGCAATAATCTAAGGAACCAACAACCTGCAGACTTAGTGATCTTGAGTGTGTTTAACGTGTAGTATTTTGAACATGACTGAACTATAATATCATTCAGCTGAGTTTAGTTTAGTCAAGAATTGACATCACAGCACTCAGGGCATTCCCATGCATGCTCCGTCCTCTTCTTCAGCAGCCAACGCAGAGCTCCAATACTGATGGTACCGGTTACAATCTGGTTATATGTCCGTCCTGCCTTTTCTCTGAGTGTAGTGAGCCGGCCAGACCCTCTGGTTACACCCAGATGCCTCATTCTTTCCAGGCCATAATAATCTTCTTTTTTTTCTGATTCCATTGCTTGTTCCCAAAGGGCCCTGACCACATCTGTCTTGTCATGTATCAGTTCACCACCCAGTGGTGCAGATCCAGCCAATCTGTCTGCCTGTTCATTACCCACCATTCAGCTTTGCGAAGTGATGATAATATTTGTAAAAGGCTAGTGAATTTGATGGGTTATTTAATGCTATTTTTCATCTTCCACCAGATGGCTAATGCCAAGTTCAACTATGGCTTTGAGTACCTTGGAGTCCAGGACAAACTTGTGCAGACTCCTCTCACAGACAGGTGCTATCTGACCATGACCCAGGCATTAGAGGCAAGGCTGGGAGGATCACCATTTGGTAAGTTGATTAGTAAGGAAGCCTATGAGGTCCGTCTTCAACAGACACATAGATGGTCATTGGATCACCATTTGAAGAAAATTGTATTCTCTTGTCCTCAACTTCGCCTTTATTTTGATGCTGCTATATGCTAGTTCATTGCCCCAAACTGCACCTGAGGCTCTTGAACCCCCTGAGCTGTTCCACCACCATTCAGATCTGACCTACAAAGCTGTAAGTTCTCATGGAATATAACTCTAATGAATGTTAACCTTTAGTGATTGTTGTGTTAATTAAAATAAGTGCGTAGGAACATTTGCTACCAAAAGCACTATTAAACTCGACACAGCAGCCAGAATGGCGTCTGCAAATTTAACCTGTCTACTGGTTACCGTTCGGGAGGAGTTATTAGTTGACTGAAAATGTACAGGCAGACACATGGGTTTTCTGTTTTATAGTATAGATATGTGCCAGGAAATTTGAGCTTTGCACATCTTTCATTTTTGCCCTTTGCCCCACATAAAGCTAATTTCTCTATTCATTTTTCTTCTATCTATAAGCCTCATTCATTTCAGTTGAGTTGAGTTGAGTCAAGAGTTTACATGACAGCACTTGGGCATTTCCATCCTCATCTTCAGCAGCCAGCACAGAGTTCCTTTATTAATGGAGCCGGCATAATCTGGTTATATGTCCGTCTTGCCTTTTTGCTGAGTGTAGTGAGCCGGCCCCCTGGTTCCACCCAGGTGCCTCATTCTCTCAAGGCCATAATAATCTTGTTTTGCTTCTGACTCCGTCGCTTCTTTCCAAAGGGCCCTGACTACGTGTGCTTGTCATGTATCAGTTCACCACCCAGTGGTGCAGATCCAGCCAGTCAGTCTGCCCGTTCATTTCCCAACACGCCAGCATGGCCTGGAGAAAAGATCCAAAGTATGCTCACTACCCGTGACCTTTCCAGTGAACCTTACCACTCTGCTCGAGCATTTCTGTCTTCACCTTTCTCAGCATGCTTTCAGAGTCTGTTACAATTATGACATATGTATGCATCTTGTTCTTTAGCCACTGGAAAGCTGCAGTTACCGCCTCCACCTCCATTCTCATGCTGGATGTGGTTGTATATACATTTCAGTCAAGTCTATTCATTATCTAATAGTAACACCCGCAGCTCCTATCACTTGTTTCTCTTCCCTGCCTGTGATGTTCTATGCATAGTTGACAAACAAAAATAACAAACAAAAGATTAAATAAATAAAGATGTCATCTCTGTCAGCCTGTTCTCAGCATTGTTCCTTCTCTTGCTGTCTTTTGAACACTTGTTATGATTGATTAAAGACTGCAGCTACATTATTCTCTGGGATGAGATAACCAGTCTTTTCCTTAGTTATATCTTACAGTATAGTGAGATACAGTGTTACCTCTCTTTGCATCTTATAACAACACATGGAAGGTAAGTATTCTTTAAATGATAAGTAAAATCTCGTTAACATGAACTTGCTTAAGACGTATGCTCAGTTAACATGGCAGGGATGTGTGTGTTTTATTATAGAGTATTAGCGCCCCCCCCCCCCCCCCCCCCCCCCCCCCCCCTTCCATAAGCACAATTTTGTTTAAAGCGCTGGTTCTTGATTTTTCGGTCCTTTGGAATTTGTGTTTATAGGGTTTTACTGCAGAAGTTTTATTTTTGGTTCAGTAGTTTTTTGCAGCTGAATGGGTCAATCAAAGGCAGCATTTTAGAAAATGAAAAATATCGCTCTCATGTAATGTCAGAAAGAGGGTGCTAAAATGTTAATTGAACCTGTTCTGCTGTATGGCAGCAAATCTTGGAATGTCGGTGAACAAATTAAGAAGAATTGGGAAGCAACAGAGATGCAGTTTCTGAGACGAATGTTACGTATACCTTCGACGGCCAGAGTAACTAACTAGCATTTATTGTTTTAAAGAAGCTAATGAAAGTAGATCTCTATATACAACAATAAGAAGGAGACAAACGCTGTTCTTTGACCACCTAAATGAGAAGAGAGGCATTGGAAACCATAGTGACAACTGGTAAAATCAGTGGAAAAAGGCGTAGAGGGAGACCAAGAGAGATGATGCTGGATGGGCCGAAACAATGGCATGGAGGGATATCATCGAGAGAGCTGTTCCAGGCAACCAGGATCGTGATCTGTGAAGATGCATCAGCGCCTACGCCAACTGGCAAGGCACATGACGATGATGCTGATTTTGTTGCACGTATTATATGATTTCTTGTTGATTCATTGTTTCACTTTAGGTCCTGCTGGAACAGGAAAGACAGAGTCTGTCAAGGCTTTAGGCAACCAGCTAGGCCGTTTTGTTCTTGTCTTCAACTGTGATGAAACCTTTGATTTCCAGGTAAATGAACAGGTTTATGGTTAGGTTTTTTTAAACTCTTTGAGTCCCAGGGGGTTTAGTATCACAGGCCCAAGGGGTAGTCAAGAGAGACGTAAAATTGGCGCATCTTGCGTTAACTGGGCTTCTAGGTAGGAATCTATGAACGTATGATGCGTTTCTTGGGACTCAAAGAGTTAAGTGTTCAAATGCAAACATGTTTACCTTTTCTTATCATGTTTATATTTAAATGTGATATAATATTAGATGGATGAAACAAATATAGAGATAACATGCAGGGTAAATAAAATTATTTATATCAAACAAATGGACATGTATTGATTGGCAGTCATATAAAGTAGAAAGATAAAAGGTCATATTAAACAACAGAAAAATCAGCATGGTAAGATTCTCGGCATGGTAACTATAGCTTTCAATTTGAATGTTATCTGGTGTGTCCTACTATCTTTCAGCTTCTTTCTGTGGGTGCTGATCAATACATGTCTATTTGTTCGGTGTGTATGTATATATATATAATATGTTTCACTGGTTGCCCATCCATTTTTTTTTCCTTTGTAGGTAAATAAAAAAAAAAAATGTTAATTCTTGTAGGTTGGCATGACAAGCATCCAGTTTGAGCTAAGTAAGTTGCAGCTGAAATGACGTGATTGTTGCCTGCATCTCTCTTTCTGCCACAGGAATATCCTCTGTAGTAAACTTCATTCAGGCGAAGTGTGTTTGTGGTGGCCTGAAACGAGACTGTAGGTATCAGCGAAGAAGTATGGTATTAGTTTAGACTATTGGTCGAACATTGCTACTGATAATTCTTATTGTTTGATCTGCTCTTGTAAGCACATTTGGGCAGTTACAAATCAATGAAGCTATCTGAAAATATTTGCTTTTTGAACATTGAGAGCCCTATTATCTGTGTCTGGAATAGAGTTTTTGTAATTCTCCTCTGTCCATATCTAGGCTATGGGACGTATCTTTGTGGGTCTGTGCCAAGTTGGTGCCTGGGGCTGCTTTGATGAGTTCAACCGACTGGAAGAACGCATGCTGTCGGCCGTGTCTCAGCAGATTCAGACCATACAAGAAGCCCTGAAGGATCTGGCTAGCCCAGACAAGAAAGATAAAGGTAAGAATCAAAGAAATGTTTTAAAACTTTTCAAAACAATATTTTTGTAATTTTTTGTTTGTTTGTTGAGTCTTCATTTAGAACTCCAGAAGATGACAAACATCCCCAGTGTGATGGGCTTGATCTGTGTTCCTCTGTAGTTGTTATGATTGTTCTTGTCTAATGCCTGCAAAGATGGCTTTATATTGAATCCTTGATAATTTAAGTCTTGAGTTTTCCATCCATCGTGTGGGTTCTGGACCCCATTGTGGGGGGGGGGGGGGGGGGGGTAGACTCAATCCTCCCTAACAAGCATGTCATAAAAATTGACCAGTTATTGAGTGCCTGCCTGAGATGCAAGGAACCAGCAATCTGCATACAAATAAGCCAGATCGATAGAATGGATGTGCACATAAAAACTTAATTTCCTTAACTAGACCAACAAGCATGTTGTAAGAGTAAACTAATTGGGGATTTCCTTCAAAGGTGGAGAGCATCTGCCTGAGAGGCAGGGAACAAACAGTCCGCATACAGATAAGTCAGATCTGTAGACACTCAGATTCTGAAACAAGACTAAAGTCCAGAAGTTGACGAACAAGCAGAACTTTCTGCTGTAGTTTACAACTAGTGAGAAAAAAAAAAGAAGAATAAAAAGAGTTTTGGTGCGGCACTTCCATGAGGTGCGGTCATCAATTAGAGGCGACTGGTTTCAGTCTTGTTTTTGCCTCTAGCTTTCTTTGTCTATTGCCTAGTGCTTCTGCTCATATTTACTTTCCATTACTTCTGTGAGTATGAATGAATATATATATGATGACATGACTGTTGTCAGGAAGTGGACCCATCCTGGTGGAACTCATTGGGAAACAAGTGAAAGTGAACCCTGACATGGCTATCTTCATTACCATGAACCCTGGCTACGCTGGCCGCTCAAACCTGCCAGATAATCTGAAGAAACTGTTCCGTTCTTTGGCCATGACCCAGCCGGATCGCCAGCTGATTGCACAAGTCATGCTGTACTCACAAGGCTTCAGGCAGGCTGAGAAACTGGCCAGTAAAATTGTTCCATTCTTCAAGTGAGTATATGGTTTTTGTTTTTTTTGTTGTTCTTTGTAGGAAATCTGACCATTTCACACTTAGTAAATGAAGGACTTCATGTCACCACTGGGGCATTGAGTATATGGTGCTAGACTTATACTTTTATGGATCAGTTGGCACTCATTAGATTATGTGGTCAGCATTACACTGGCCAATTTCACTATCCAGGAAATTTAATAGACCAGGTTGACTTGAGATTGTTGGTCAGTTATTTAACAAACAAAAAACCACCCAAAAAAAAAACTTGGAAACAAATTGGATTTGAACCCAAGACCTTAAGGCTGGCAGTCAAGTATCTAGCCACTACGTTTCACAGCTTCCCTGATGGAGTACTGTTGAATTTGGTTCCCTTCATTCTGTTAAATGACAATTTGAATTTTGAGTTAGATGTTAAATCGACTACACCATGTTCATGCAAAATACAGTTTTAATAAGAGCACTTTGTCTTGTTTCTTGTTTTCTCGTAAGCTTGGTGACCGTAATTTTTTTTTTTCAATGAGCTGGTCACTAGAGCTTGGTGACCGTATATTTTTTTTTTTCAATGAGCTGGTCACTAGATGTTCTTTCTGAACTACAGAATATAAATAACAATGACAGTAATACTTTTTAAGCCTACTGCACGGAGAATCTTGAAAACTGGCAGTTCCGTTTTCCAACTTTGCTAAACGACCTGCTGAATGGCCTGTTCAGGAGGCACCTAGTGAATTTCACTATTGTTGCTTGCACAAGGCACACATTTAGGAGGAGTTCTAAGAAATATGGCTTCATTAATAGAAGTTATGACACCGTAATTTTCCTGCAACTGGGTCATAGGATAAAACATTAATTGCAGTAAACGGTGTTTTTAGACTTGAAGAAATATGATCAGTGGATTGTCTGCTGCATTTGTGTTTATTGATGACTTCCTGTACTCTGTATAGATTTTAATATTGTTTTATGAAATTGTTATACATTTTGTATGTGACTTGAGTCAAATAGTTTTGTTGTTGTTAAGGAGGTAGGGTGTCCCTAATTGTGGGTCGTCTTGAAGTCAGATATTCATGATGCAATCCTGCCTTGAGGACTGAAACCTGAAACCATCTGGTCACAAGGCAGTGCACTATCAAAACTCTTATATTGTCAGGTTTTGTATGTTTTTGAGACAACACTTCATTTTTTACTATGGAAATTGCATTGTCGCTGTGATATAGCAAGGCACTTCTTCTAACAGAGTTTCTTTATCTTTTCACTAGGCTATGTGATGAACAGCTGTCACCACAGTCTCACTATGATTTTGGCTTGAGAGCTCTCAAGAGTGTGCTGGTCAGTGCTGGCAATGTTAAGAGAGACCGCATTCAGATGGTCAAGCAAGGCATGGTCGAGAGAGGAGAAACCATGGATGAATCATCCATTGCTGAAAATGTGTCAGAGCAAGAGGTTATATATATTTTTTTTTTAAACTGTCTCGTTTTTATTTGCTTTCAGACATTTGTCTTTTTTTCCCCTCTTTTTAAGAAAGGGAAAGTTGGCAGTATGTCTAAGGCTTCTTGCACCTTCATATTTGTGTTCACTGACAGTAAACTCCGTCAGAAAACTCTGGTTATTCATCGACTTGTCGACTTTAATCTTGTTCCAGAACTCAAGTTTTGTGTGCACACCCATTTTACACATCTGGCTTATTTGTATACAGACTGTTGGTTCCTGACATCTCAGGCAGTGCACTCTGACTCTGAAGGAAGTAATCCTAATTAGTCACGTTTTTTTGTCTTTTTATTGTTGTTGTTGTAAATAGTTACATTTGGATTTCTAGTGAATGACTTTTTTTTTTTTCAAACTAGTTCCTCTTTCTAGGACATACTGCCTATCTTTCTACCAGTCTGCTTCACATTTTAATGTCATTAAATGAAATGTCCCACGTATTTAGTCATTAAAACAGCAATATACATTTTATCTTATCCTGGTCTGTTTGTCTGTAGCTGCAACCCAACAAAAATAATGTATTTATAATTCATATCTGCAGTGTCAAATGTAATAGGGTAAAATTTAATTTACTCTAATCTAGTAACACCATGTGTGATATCATATTTCCCGCAGTAACATTTACTGTTAACATGACATCTTAATAGCATCAATTGTAATGTCATTTCACATCTCAAAATTTACTTTTGGCCTGCCTGCCTACGTGCTTCTGGCAGAACCATCCATAATGTGATATTTCATACGCTAACTAGGGCTGTCCAACTCAGTTTACTCAGGAGCCAAAAGTGTGGTGAACTTGTGAATGGTCATGGGCCACAAGCCCAAGCTCCAGGGTAGAAAGATCCATATTACAGAACAGTCAATAATGATCCGCAGGCCACTTACTAGGCCTCCAGTGACCATATTTGGCTCACGGGCTGCCAGTTGAATAGCCCCTTGTTACATCCATAATGGAATAGTCATATGTTAACATTTACTGTTGATCTGTCTGCATCTTATAATAATATCTTTGCCTTCTCCATTCTAGATTCTCATTCAGAGTGTGATGGAAACAATGGTTCCCAAACTGGTGGCTGAGGACATCCCTTTGTTGCACAGCCTGCTGAGTGATGTGTTCCCAGGTGTGGAATACACTGCGGCTGAAATGACAGCTCTCCGCAAACAGATCAGGAAAGTCTGTGAGGAGCTCAACCTGGTCTATGGCGAAGGTGATGAGATGGGAGCTCAGTGGGTTGAAAAGGTAGCTTTCTTATCTTCTCACATTGAATATTTCATACATTACCTTTTTTAAAACTCTTGGAGAAGAATTTTAATTTTTAGCAAATATGATCTATTTTTTAAATGAAAATCTATTTAAAAAAAAATTACATCATATCTTGTGGCTGAATATTATGACTGTTTAAAAAAAACAACTTAAAAACACATATTTAACTCTTTTTGCCTCCAGAATACTAAAATCAACGGGGCATGGGCCCCTGGGAATTTCCTTAAAAATCTTTTAAAAAACAATTTTATACAATTAAAAGTAATAAATTGTTTACAAATTATTTATCTACATTTTTGTTTTCAAATATAAAAAGATATATAAAGGAAGCAATCACTAAACAAGAACAAAGTAAAGCGATAAATGGAATCCATTCCCTGGGGCCTACAACAAATATGTATCGATTGACTCATGCCGTGACTCATCACCTTTACCAATGAGGCTCACTGGAAAATTTTTAGGTCAGCCTGCCTTTAATTTTCTTTAAAAAGCTATTGAATTTACAAGAAAATCAATTGGGGGCCGCGTTAGCGCAGTTGATAGAAGACTCAGTCTCTAATCCAGGTGCAACTTGCTGCAGTCCACGCCTGGTGTTTAAAAACGGGCGGTTCCCGGGCTTCACCCAGCCTCTAGGTAATGAGTACCAGAGTTCATACTCTGGGGTAAACGGAGAAACGTCGCTGTAGATACGGAGTTGTGTGCGGACGGCAACACAGACGGACAGTATCTTATCAGCTGTCCGTACTGGTGGCAGAGCACTTATGGTGTATAATCGTGTGCAATGAAGCTGGTTCTCATCTCACGACTTTACCTTTTTTTTTTTTAACAAGGAAACCCCTCTAAATGTGTTTTTTTAGGTTAACATATTTATATCCTGGCCTTCTAAGCACTGTGCTGGCACACATAGAACCAGTAGCATTCAACTACACTATAAACAGTGGTGTGCTTAGAAATGCTTAAAGTTCCTTTTGTTCCTTCTGATTTCAGGTGCTTCAGTTGCACCAGATCACACTGCTGCATCATGGTCTAATGATGGTGGGGCCCAGTGGCAGTGGCAAGTCCAAGGCCTGGCAGGTGCTGCTCAAAGCTCTTGAGAGGCTGGAAGGAGTCGAAGGAGTAGCTCATGTCATTGATCCAAAGGTGTGGTATATGCTTTATTTTGGGTACTGTTTATTGTTGTTCTTTTACCACTACAGTTAAATTATTTTGTGTGGTGAGGGACTCATGAAGTGATTAAGAATCTGTTGGATGTGGGGAGTGACTCATGAAGTGATTAAGAATCTCTAAAGGGCGGTGAGTGATTCATAAAGTGATTAAGAATCCCTTGGCTGATGGCAAAGAACATGAATATCCCAAATACAAAAAGAAGGAATTCACGATAGTTCATCATCCATGTATAGACAAAGCCACCCAATAGTTACTGGGAACTGTAACGGAAGCATGAAATAGTAGCACTGACAGTAGCCACCCATGAGTTACTAGGAACTGTAGAGAAACATGGAATAGTAACCCTGAAAGTAGCCATGCTTGAGTTACTAGGAACTGTAAGAGAAACATGGAATAGTAACCCTGACAGTAACTACCCAAGAGTTACTAGGAACTGTAAGAGAAACATGGAATAGTAACCCTGACAGTAACTACCCAAGAGTTACTAGGAACTGTAAGAGAAACATGGAATAGTAACCCTGACAGTAACTACCCAAGAGTTACTAGGAACTGTAGAAAAACATGGAATAGTAACCCTGACAGTAGCCACCCAAGAGTTACTAGGAACTGTAAGAGAAACATGGAATAGTAACCCTGACAGTAACTACCCAAGAGTTACTAGGAACTGTAAGAGAAACATGGAATAGTAACCCTGACAGTAACTACCCAAGAGTTACTAGGAACTGTAAGAGAAACATGGAATAGTAACCCTGACAGTAACTACCCAGGAGTTACTAGGAACTGTAGAGAAACATGGAATAGTAACCCTGACAGTAACCACCCAAGAGTTACTAGGAACTGTAAGAGAGCATAGAATAGTAATACTGAAATGATGCTTATTGGAAGGGGCAACTAAGTAGGCTTGACATAACCTGACTACTTCATTCCATCCAAAAATTCAGCAGCTTAAACATTGTTTTCTTTATTCGATACACTTAATAGGATTTTTGATTTCCAGTTTAAATTGATGTGAAACCAAAATATGTCTGCCTGTGTATTTGCAGTCAATATCCAAAGAAGCCCTGTATGGTAACATGGATCCCAACACAAGAGAATGGACTGATGGTCTCTTTACCCATGTCCTGAGAAAGTAAGTGTTCAAGTTAAGCATATTATCTGGAATGTTTGGCCTTGTTCTTTTCATTATTATGGACACTTTCTTGTAGAGTTGCTGTAGTAGCATGTCTCTTGAGTTAGGTGGCCTCAAGTTTGGTTCTCCTTTGAGATTTATGTTTATATGAATCCAGGGTCAGTGCCTTGTGAAATGAGTACCAGAATAAAAGTGTTAAGTAGCAAGGTGACTCTGTTGTTGCATTCTTAATTGACATATGTGATTAGTTAAACACCATCATCATCATGTGGTGACTTCAGAGCAAAGGGTCGGCTGTGGGGAAACACCACGATTAACAGATAGGGTGAGGCATTGCTGGAGGCACTGACAGATACAGAATTGATCTGTTTAAACGATGGCAGACCCACCATAATCCCCGACAGAGAAGGCAATACGGACAGCACCCTTGATCTCACTCTGGTCTCTCCCAGCATGCGTGCACTCCTCTGCCAGTGGGGTGGAATGGAACATCATGGAAGTGACCTTCCATGCGCCATTTTGGTCAAGAAAACAACACGTACAAGGTCCCAGAAACAAGATGCCATTTTTAAGTATGGGGTACACCAGTCTGATGTAATTGGTTTTTTATGAGACAGAGTACGCAGAACACTGGGGCAGATAAAAGATGTCTATCAACAACCCCCATGGTGGACATCTGAAGTAGCCAAGGTGTGGACAGAAAAACAAATTGCCACCAGCGAATGCAAGAAATGTGGAAAGTTTAAGAATATCTGATGCTCATAAACAAGCCATGAAAAAAAAAAAAAAGAAGATAACCTCACGGAACACTGTAAACAAATAGCAACGGAGGCTTAGCACATGGCATGGGAGACATTTTGCAATGAAAAAGGGTATGAAAAATTCCTCTTATAACATTTTGAAGATTTTTTTCTGAAATTTTTTTGGGGCTCTGTTTTGTTTTTCTAGATAGCATTACTCTGTAGGCAGAAGGCAGCACCTGTGTAATACAGCCATTCATGTAGCAGAAACTTTTCATTTTAACAATGAATATGTTTCCCCCTTCTCTTCCTCAGGATCATAGATAATGTGAGAGGTGAACTGGGAAAACGCCAGTGGATCATCTTTGATGGTGATGTGGACCCTGAGTGGGTAGAGAACTTGAACTCTGTCCTGGATGATAACAAGCTGCTCACCTTGCCAAATGGAGAACGTCTGGGCATACCACCCAATGTGAGTAAAGCATCATAAGTACATTCCTTTTGTGGGTTCCATGGGTTCCTTTGGGGGAAGGGGGGGGGGGGGGGATAGACATGTACATGCTCATTCACTCACACATTTACACCCTGCCCCCCATCCTTTTCCTCCCCCCCCCCTCCCCCCAACAAGCTTGTCATCAAAGGTGACTACGAGACGCACACCAGACACACTAGAAGACTTGTTAATCAACATAGAACTGGTACTATTAGCCATCGGACGTTGGGGTTCATATTGAGGGGAGAATCTGAACACCTATGGACATGTCTGGAGTGCAGTGATGATAACCCAACTAACTAACTAACTAACTAACTAACTAACTAACTAACTAACTAACTAACTAACTAACTTACTAACTAACAAAAAGGTGACTAATTAGGCATTGGCTGAAATTGAATGTGTTGGGTTGAAAGGTGCAGATACTGTAGTCTATCTGTAAACCACAACATGACATGCCAACCACCCTTTTACCGGCAGATGCAGAAGAAGAGGATTAGTATACACACGGAATATCTTATGATATAAAATGGGTTATTATCAAAAGGTTAATACATTTGAATGATGAGTGTACAGTTGTGCAAGAACACACACTGAGTAAATATAACAGATGTAATCTGTGCTCTGTGTTGAAGGAAACTCATCTCATTTGTGCTTTTACTAGGCAATTTTTATGCCAGGTAGTTTGTCACCCAAAAATAACAATAAATGATGAAGAAATTGAAAAAGTCACAAACTTTGAATTTATTGGCTCTATAATAAACAGCAATGGAGACTGTTCAACAGAAATTAATGGCCATAGCAATGCAAAGATTGAACAGCCTTAAAAGTCTATGGTTAAGCACCAGCAAGGAGATAAAAATTAGAATTTTGAGAGCATGCCTCTTCCCTGTGGCTACATACGGATGTGGGTCGTGGACTATCTCTCAGTCCTTAAGAAAGAGAATAAGGGCTTTTGAGATGAAATGCTATAGAAAGATTCTCAGAATATCTTGGACAAAGAAGAGAAAAAATATTGACATCTTGAAAGATCTGAACATCAGGGAAGACTGGCTAATAAACAGCATCCTTTCTCAGAAGCTGAAATATTTTGGTCATTTCAAGCGCCACAACGGATTGGAAAAAATTATAGCAGAAGACATGGTTCCATGAAGGAGGGGCAGGGGCCGACCGACACGGAGATGGGCACAGGATATAAGTGACTCCTTGAGTATGAAAGTACATGAGGTGGGAGAACTGGCGAGAGACCGAGTTTCTTTCAGGCAGACTGTGATGAGAGCGACGTTCTGCAAAGGACCTGCTACATGATGATGATGATGAGTTTGCTGTTGCTCTCAGTATCACCGTCCATACGAATGCAAGACAGTCTGCTGCCAAATTGCCTGCAGCTTGTATCGAACTCGATACTTCAGAATTAAGAAGCATGTTGACAGCCCCTAAACCACAGATGCCTACCCGTAGAAAATCTTTAAATGTTTTCTTTGTTTTGGTCTGACATTTAGGTGCGCATCATGTTTGAGGTGCAGGACCTCAAATATGCAACACTTGCCACAGTGAGTCGTTGTGGTATGGTGTGGTTCAGTGAGGATGTGCTGTCTACAGAGATGGTGTTTGAGAACTACCTGCAGCAGCTGCGCAGCATCCCCCTGGAGGAGAGTGAAGAAGATGTCAGACACAGCAGGACTTCTGGAGAATCCAAGGAAGAAGAGGTTTCCCCAACTCTCCAGGTGACTATTTATGTTAATGTTTCATCTTGTTTCATTTTGGTGGTTGATTTGTTTCACTGAGCTGTAATAAAAGTACATCATTGAGATGTTTCAAACCATTGTTTTGTCTGAGGAGTGAATTTAAAAGGAAGTTTGATCTTTGCTGCAACCATTTTGTGAGCAAGCTAATTGTTTTTAACCACAGATATAATTTTATCTTCCTTGTTTACTCTCAGACCTCCTCACTGAGTACCTCAATAAAGTTACTTTTAAGTTCAGGCAATCACAAACTTCTTTTTTGGTAGAAGTTTAAATGATATAGACGCAGGCACAATTCATTGCACAATTTATTGCCAGGCATATTTTGCTGTATCTCGTGGGCTGCATTACTACAGAGTTATGTCAGCAAATAATAAGCACAAAAATTGAATTAATTCCACTGAAATACACATCACGTGGTCTCTCAATACAAAGTTCATCTAATTACTGAAAGTTCAGGATAGTCACATGGCCTTTGAGGGTAACTTAAAAGTTATAACAAACCTCTTCTATTTAGGTAATGGGAATTGATCATTCTTATTGATGGTCTACCAGTCTAGCATTCGCCTGTTCGGTATGTGGTAGATGACATGAAAAGCACCGTCCTTGTTGGTTGCATGTCCAGAATCAAGCAGATGATGTCCTATAGAAGAGTTGGGCTCTTTCCTGTTGTTTGGTTTGAACACCCTAGTAGAATTAATCAGTCTTGTGTATTTAGCCATTTGGGTATATGTTCTCCCACTGTTTTCAATTTGTCTCTCGTTTCAACCAGTGTTAATTCGGCTGGTACTTACGTGTAAACATAAGGAAGTTGGCAAATGTTCGATTAGTTTATTTTAGTGAAAGATGTGAGAAGCAGCTGACCGAGAGGTTAAGAGCATTAGGCTCTTATTCAGGAGACCCAGGTTGGAATCCTTAGTAAGAAATTGATTTTTTGTGTGTGTGGGTAGGGGCAAAAATCCCAACCCTCACAGTTCAGGCTGAATGCACTAGCAATGCGACTCTAAATCCTCAGGTTCAAGACTCCCTATGTCCTTCACCTTTCTAAAATGTTGTAGAAACAGGCAGTACAGACAGGTCTGTTTTCTAGTGTAAGGTGTACAGGACTGTTGTATGTGTACATTCATAGGATGATTGCCACTTTTTTTAGTTTAATATGCGCTAATTTTTTCAGTGCTATATTAATATCCTACCCCAAACAGGGGAAATCCATAGGTCACGGGACAGTCTAATATTTTAGAGGGGCGGTAGATAGGCTGCAGTCGTGAGACCTACGCTGCATGCATTCATGGGACCTAGGCTGCACCCTCTCTTAGGGTTAGGGCCAGTTCTAGATGTTTTGGGGTCATTAAAAGCATCAGAAAGCCGGGAAACCCAGTCTTACCACCCTCTAAAATGTTGGACTGTTCTGGGGTTGGAAATGGATAAAGAACCATATTTTCAAAATGACAATCTCCTGTGTTGTGATTTTTCACTGTTAGATCCAAAGAGATGTGGTCAACATACTCAGCCCTTATTTCACACTGGATGGACTTGTCAACCGCTGTCTGGAACATGCTGAAACACTGGACCACATAATGGACTTCACAAGACTCAGGGCTCTCACCTCACTGTTCTCAATGCTGAACCAAGGCATTCGCAACATTCTCAACTACAATCACGCTCATGATTTTTCAATGCAGGTAAGTCTGTGGCACAAGCGGTGAATAGTTTACAATGTGATCTAGCATTTGTTGGTATAATGATGGATTGCTTTGCTTTTAAAAAGAATATTTATTACACACTGAAACATTAATCTGTGAATTCCATCTGTCAAAGTCTCAGCTTATTGAGTTGAGTCAAGAATTGACATCGCAGCACTCGGGGCATTCCCATGTGTGCTCTGTCCTTATCTTCAGCAGCCAGCACAGAGTTCCAGTACTGATAGTATTAGTCACAATCTGGTTAAATGTCTGTCTTGCCTTTCCTCTGAGTGTAGTGAGCCGGCCAGACCCTCTGGTTACACCCAGGTGCCTCATTCTCTCCAGGCCATAATCTTATTTCTTTACTGATTCCTTTTGCTTGTTCCCAAAGGGGCTTGACCACATCTGCCTTGTCATGCATCAATTCACCACCCAGTGGTGCAGATCCAGCCAGTCTGTCTGCCCGTTGATTACTCACCACACCGGCATTAGCTGGAGAAAAGATTCAGCTTATTGAATGTATTCCAGAGCACCTGAATGTGCAGGACACAATCAGTACATAAAAATGTCTCATTTTCACATCCTGTTGCATATTTGGCAGGTGATGTTAGCCCCAGAATTTTAAAGACCAAGCAATACTGAGTGGGTGATGTCCACGTTATAACGGCTGCTTTTACTTCCAGTGAAATTTCTCTTGATTCCCATTTAGGGTAGCTCAACCAGAGAGCCAAAATCATTTTTAAAATCTTGCTTCGATGGGGACCAGTAAGCTGGCAATTAAGATCATATGAAGGGAGAAATGATAAGTAAACAGAAAGTAGAAAATGTAAAGGATCCTTTTCCCTACCTTTAGGCATATTGGCATATAGGGCTAGATCTATTTTTTATAGATCTATAATCGACACTTGGTGGGTGATGTGATCAGCATCGTGCCAGCCACCTTTACTTCCCAGGACTTTACCTTGTACTCACTCAAGGCTGGGTTGACCTGGGACCCTAGCTGCTACACCTACATAAACAAAGTGAGGTGTTAAATGGAATACACTCCCCGGGGCCTTAGAAAATTATGTATCTGATGATCATGCTGTGTCCCTGACGTGACCTTTAATGGTAAGACTGATGAAAAATTATGATGTAATGGCTTTAAAAAAAGCCATGGTTCACAAGGGCCCCCCCCCCCCCCCCAGTTTAGTAAATATATTCAAATTTTGAACTCCTAAGCACTACAGGCACAAAAACAACTGGCATTAACTAGATGTCTTGTAAAACACTGTAGAAATGCCAGATTGGCGGCATTTAGAGATATATATATATATGACAACTTAGGCAGAGTTCAGTGTTAACCAACTTACTCTGTCACTTCTACAGCAAGACCAGATGGAGCGCTACATGACCAAGTACCTGGTCTACAGTGTTCTGTGGTCCATGTCCGGAGACAGCCGCATCAAGATCAGACAGGAGCTCGGGGATTTCATCCGAAGCATCACCACAATACCCCTGCCTCCGCTGCAATCAAATGCCCTGATCATTGATTATGAGGTAACCCTTTTGTTCCTTGATGTTGATCATTGAAATCCTGTGTTAATAATCTAAATGTTCGAGTCTTGGTAGTTCAGGGAAGAAAGAGTTAAAAGAAAGACAGTAGAGTGCATATTCTGTGTTTATAATATCCCCATGTGAGTTCCTGGGGCCCCATTTTAGAAGAACCGCCCCACTGCCCCTACAAGCATGTTGTAAAAGGCGACTAATTAAGGTTTTGCTAAAAAGTATAATGTATTGGACAGAGAAGCACAGATATCGCAGCCTAGCTATAAACCACAACACAACATGTCAAACACCCTTTTGTTGATGAACACATAAGATATTTGTTTTATTTGCAAGATTGCAGTAACAGACATAGAAAATGGCCTAAAGAAACTCTTCTTTGTTACATTCATCAGCTGTAAAGTCCTTGTTTTTTGTTCCACTTATTGCAGGACTTGAGTTTAGCAAGCAGACCCCCTCATGCAGCTAAACTTTTCTGCAGTCATTCTAGAAACAGGTTCCCAACCTGGTCGCCAACATGAATAGGATCAATGTTTACTTCAGAGTCAGAGTGCATGGGCTTGTTTTGGCAAGAAACCAGATTTCTGCAGGCGAATAAACCAGATCTGTAAAATTGTGTGTGCAAAACTCAAGTCCTGGAGCAAGGTCAAAGTTTAGAAGTGAGCAAACAGCCAGTTTTTTCGGTCAGAGTTTACGGCTGGTGAATGTAAACATGAGGAAAAAGATCAGACAGACAATTATTAGATATTGGAAAACATTGTAAAAATCAATAATCAGATAATTAGACCTCCTATCTTTCTTTCTATTTAAGGCAGTGCTAACCTTTTGAAACTAAATTGTATACTATTTAATTTTTGCATTCTGGTATGATATAGGGTTTTATATTGAAGACCTGAGATCGATAAAATCCTGTCAAACTGACTGTGCACTCAATTTTTGCTATGGAAACCAAGATAAACAAGGGCAATATTGGATTTGTTGTGATAGGTCTAAAACCACCATTTTCATATGTACAGGCTCATAGCCCCTTTACACAAATATAGAACATTTTTGTGATATCACTTAGCATTTCTTTTCCACCTAATGTTAAAAATTTAGCATATATTTTTAGAAAATGTTTGTGGCTTTCCGACTGCTGCACAAAAACTAAATCTTAGTTTCACAAACGCTCTTGTATTTGCATAAGTAATACAGTGTTAAATAAGTGTACAAAGTTTTATTATAATCAGACAAGCAGTTTTTGAGAAAAATATATTGCAAGCTGAAAAACTGCCAAAATGGGAAAAGGGCATGTAGTTCATTTTTCATCTTCAGTTTGGCAGCTCGTACACTGTCTCCACAAACTAATGCAGCATAAACAGAAACTAATGCAGAATAAACAGACTGGTTTTTATGGTAAAAGATCTATCCCTATTATTACTTCTTGAAGCTAGGTATCTTCCAAAAACTACTTCTTCACAATAAGAGCAGTAAACTTCAGCATGCACAGCTAATCCTCGAGTTTTCTTGCTGTCAGTTTCAAGATAAGACCAATATTTTTATATAGTGGACAACACAACGTTTTGGTGATTTCATCAATTTAGGAAAAGTCAACTTCTCTTTTCTCCAGTTTTTCTGTGTCCACTATTATTAACAGAAACACACATGCTGCTAGAGGAGATCTTATACTGGCTTCAGGTTTTTTGTTGTTGCAAGAACAGTGGCCCCAATTCACTGTTTTGAACACCTGCACATGGCCTTAAAAAGCAATACTTAAGAAAAATATATAGTAAAATCAGCTTTAGATTTATATACCCAGATTATAAAGTAAGTAAAGTACCCTTTTCACGCTGTCATGCATGTTGGGCAAATAGGGCTAGACCTATATTTTTATAGACCAGTTGGCACTTGGTGGATGACGTGGTCAGCATCACACCAGCCGCCTTTACTTCTTTAAGACTCCACCCGGTACCCATTCAAAGCTGGGTTGACCTGGGAGCCAAGGTAGTTTTTCTAAAAAAAAAAGTCTAGTACCATCAGGACCCGAACCCACGACCTTCCAGTCTGCAGGCAAGCGTCTAGCCGCCACACCACAACAGCTCCCATACCCAGATTATATTCAACTAAAATACAAGATTGTATAAAGATTGTGACCACATTCAGAAACTAACTCAGATAACAATATTACTGATGTAATTGTAATTATATTTTGTTTTGCTGAAATTTCAGGTGTCCACGTCTGGAGAGTGGGCTGCCTGGCAGTCAAAAGTACCTCAGGTTGAAGTTGAGACCCACAAGGTGGCGGCCCCAGATGTGGTCATCCCAACCATTGACACAGTTCGGCACGAGAGTCTCCTGTACACCTGGCTAGCAGAGCACAAGCCGCTGGTTCTCTGTGGGCCTCCAGGCTCTGGCAAGACAATGACTCTTTTCAGTGCTCTTAGAGCTCTTCCCGATATGGAGGTGAGTGACAGCCTGTAAACTCGGGCAGAAAGTTCATGTTGTTTGCCAACTTCTGGACTTTAGTCTTGTTCTAGAACTTAAAAGTTGAATTGAAAATCTGCTTCGTAGCACTTGAGATACTCCCTTAAGCGCTTCATCCCCATCTTTAGCAGCAAGCAAAGAGTTTCTGTTCAGATGGTACCAGTAACTGTCTGTGCATCTGTCTTGCCTTTCCCTTGAGTGCTGAGCATCAGTCAAATCCCCTGGTAACTTTCCTCAGTGCCATTCTTCACAGGCCGTAATGATCTATTTGTGCCTCCACACTGTTCACTCGCTCCCAAAGGGCCCTCAAGACATCTGGCTTGTCATACATCAGTTCACTAGCAAGTGGTGCATAACCGGCCAGTCTGTCTGCCTGCCGTTTCCCAACACACGAGCATACCCTGGAAAAAATATCCAAAAGATGCTAACTACCTGGGAACTCTGAAGTGATGCTTGCCACTCTTCACAGAGAATACCCGTCTCCACCTTTCTCAACATACTCAGTGAGTCAGTTACAATCATGGCATGTGTGTACAGCTGATTCCCAGGCCAGCGGAAGACTGCAGTGACTGCCTTTACCTTCATTCTCAAGTTAGACGTTGTTATATCACATGCCAGGCTTTGTTGCACTAGGCGACGTCCATTCATTATAGCTATGAACCCAGAACTTGAATTTTGCTTGCACCTCTGTTTTACAGATATGGCTTATTTGTAAGCATCTGTTGGTTCCTGGCCTCTCGGGCAGATATGCTACGACTTTAAAGGGAACACCCCTACTTAGTAACCTGTATGTAATGTTTCAGGGGGCAGTGGGTCAATTCATTTCCCCTCCAAAATGGGTCCCATGTGAATTCACACAGGGAAAATGGTAATTACAAAGCATATGAAATATCCATGTCCATTAAGTTGCTAACTGATGTTTAGACCATGCTTATGACTTTAAGAATCACATCCTAGGTTTCCGTCCTGCTGGTCAAGGCCCTTTGGGAACAAGCAACAGAATCGGTAGAGAAACAAGATTATTATTGCCTGGAGAGAATGAGGCACCTGGGTGTAACCAGAGGGTCTGGCCGGCTCACTACACCCAGAGGAAAGGCAAGACAGACATATAACCAGATTGTGACCGGTACCATCAGTATTGAAACTCTGCACTGGCTGCTGAAGATGAGGACAGAGCACCCATGGGAATGGCCCGAGGGCTGTGGTGTCAATTCTTGACTCAACTCAACTGGTCAAAACCCAGCTATTCTGTTCGTCATTAATAGAAATTATAATTAGCGTAACCATAATTAGCATAACCAGTAAGTGGTGTACCCTGCAGTCTTTAATGCTAAACAGAAATGTGAACAGTTAATCACATCTCTCAAGCCCCCCCCTGAAAAAAATCCATGGTCTTAAGTATTTCTATTGTCTTTTCAGGTGGTAGGTTTGAACTTCTCCAGCGCAACCACCCCGGAGCTGTTGCTGAAGACATTTGACCACTACTGTGAGTTCAGGAGGACACCCAATGGACTTGTGTTGTCTCCCATACAGCTCAACAAGTGGCTGGTTCTGTTCTGTGATGAGATCAATCTACCAGACATGGACAAATACGGTGAGTAGTCTTCTTAGTGATCATCGGCTGTAAACTGTGGTAAATCATTTTGGTTGTTTGTCCACTTCAGGACTAAAGTTCTGGTCTAATTCCAGAATTTGAGTTTTGTGTGTACATAGGTTTTACAGATCTGATCTATCTGTATGCGGACTGTTAGTTCCTCACCTCTCAGACATATGCACTCCGACTTTAAAGAAACGCCTGTGAATAGACAGTCTTATCAGTCCTGCTTATCCTTACTGATAAAAGCTACTATGCCTGAAACATTGGTCTTATATGCCATTATCATGCATCTTATTGCCTTTCTTAGGTATTATATACTCTTATTAATTTTCTGATAATTTGTTCATAATTGAGATATTTCAATTTATGGTCTGCTGTACTGTGTTTTTACATAACTCTTAACACTTCTTTTTTTTTTTTTGCTACTATTTCTACATTTACCATTAATTAATAAAGGAAAGTTGGTACGCTGCATTGTGGTTTATGGCTAGGCTGTGTTATCTGATACTTTTGGGCCCTACACATTTAATTTTATCTACTCCTTATTGAGTCACCTTTTGCTTCATCACTGATTTCCACTGCTGGTAAGTGTGCCCTGATTATATGTATGTTTGAGGAGAACCACATTGCTAAGGCCTTTGAAGAGTTGACCCGTGCATCCATACACCCGGATGAGATGCGATCAAAGTTCACTGTGCATTGCTTTGTCAATCTCCTGGCGGTCTCTTTCATGTTGGGACATCAAGATGTCATCAGCCTGCTGCTGAAGGGGCAGTGGGTATAACAGATCCCCCCCCCCCTCCCTCCCCAACCAAATAGGCCCTGTGAATCCACACAAGGAATACCTTTTTGGTTACTTTTTAACTAGGCAAATCCTGCTGTATTTTATATTTTCTCCTGCTCAAAGACAGTTTGACAGTAAAATATACTGCTAAAAAAAATGCATAGTTATCCAGTGACAGTTTTTTTAAAGTTATTGGGAAAGCCTGTACGCCTAAAAATATTGACATCCCAAGTGCGAAAGAACTGTCAATTGATTGGTTGAATCGTAAGGTATTCTTGTGTGCAATTTAAACAATTTAACTGATTTATTTACAAAGATTTGAATGTGAAAATTATGTTCCTTTCAGTAGCAGTAGCTATGGTTGTGTTGTTGTTTTTTTTTTTTAAAATACCATTTTTTTACAATAAACAAATTCTAAAGTCAACAGTAGAAATCCTCGATGTGGTTTCTGGGCTCCCATTGTGGGGAAAAACCAGAATAGATCCACTGCCTACCCAGCAAGCATGTCATAAGCATGTCCTTTGAAGTCACAGTGCATCTGCCTGAGAGGCAAAGAACCAATAGTCTACATACAGATAAGTCAGGTCTGTAAAATGGATGTACATGCAACACTCCAATTCTGGAGCAAGACTAAAATACAGACGTGGGCGAACAACAAGAACTTTCTGCTGGAATTTACAACCTGTGAAAGTGAAGAAGAATGAACAGTAGCATGTATGTAAATGACCAGTTACTCAGCAGTTGTAGCTTCAAAAGCCCCTTGAAGTCATATTATTTGGTGATTTATTGACATGCAGGTTTTACCTTTCCTCAGACAATAGATACATTTAAATGTTTTTTTTTTTTTTCACTTGCTTGCAGGCACCCAGCGTGTTATTTCATTCTTGCGTCAGATGGTGGAACATGGAGGCTTTTACCGCACCTCAGATCAGGCATGGATCAAGTTTGAGCGCATTCAGTTTGTTGGAGCTTGCAATCCACCAACTGACCCAGGCAGAAAGCCTCTCTCATACAGGTAAAATCTGCTTTAATGTTTTCAAGATCAGAACTCTGAAAGCAGCAAGACAAAAGCCACTGATCATTTGCTGTAATAATGGTTTTAGCAGCATTGATGATTTCTGTTTAAGGATTATTGAAACATTTTCAATGACTCTGAAGACATTTTAATCCTAAGACGCTGGCTTGGCAAGCAGGTTCTCAAGATATTAGACCACTGTGACTCCTCACGTCTGGCTGTATATATTTGTAACCCGGCATCTGCAAGTTAGCTGAAATCTGCATAGTCGGTGCATAAAGAATCACTTTCATTACTTAAAAGAGCTTCAGTCTTGTTCATACAAAGAGAATCTCATTACCGTACGCAAGCTCCATAGCAACCTGAGTGTGCTAGAATACGATAAACTCCCTGTATGGGTTCCGCGGCACTTTTTTGGGGAGGGGGAGAATAGACCCATTGCCTCCACAACAAGCATGTTGTTAGAGCAGACTAATTAGTCGGAGATTACTGCCTTAGAGGCAAACAACCAACAGTCTGCTTACAAATGAGCCAAATCTGTGAAACAGATATGCATGCAAAACTTAAGTTCTGTAACAGGAATAAAGTCCAAAAGTGGATGAACAACCAGAACTTTTCACTGCAGTTTACAGTCAGTGAACATGAAGAAGAAGAAGATGTCTGCTAAGGAAGGTGACCGAATACAAATAAATCTTCTAGGTATTCAGTAATAAAGACATTTTTGTTTTGCTGTTATTAATTGAGGCATCCTTCCCAATCCAGGTTCCTTCGTCATGTTCCGGTTGTGTACGTGGACTACCCAGGAGAGATTTCCCTGAAACAGATTTATGGCACCTTCAACAGGGCCATGCTTCGGCTGGTGCCCAGTCTGAAACCATATGCTGACCCACTGACCAATGCAATGGTGGAATTCTACATTTTGTCCCAGGTTGGTTGTTTGTTATCAAAATCAGGCATCTCTGCACATAGGGCATTTCCATGCATGCTTAGTACTCTAATATAGCAGCCATTCCAGGGTACATCTGCTGTTTGTTCTTATGAGGAACTGGTTGCTTCTATTGTAGTCTCGAAGCTGGCATGGACATGTTAGGTGCATATGTACAGATGCGCGTACATGTACATATTTGAGTTTGTGTGTGTGAGTTGAAAAAAAAAAAAGTTAGTTGGATATCCTTTAGAGGATGTCGTAAACCAACTCCTGTATTTGCTAGCTGTTTTTGGTTTTACTAGTCAGTTTTTACATTTAGTAGTTAGCCGTTTCCTACAGAATAGTCAGCTCTCAATACCATTGTCGAAAACACCACAAAACAATCTGCTGCCAAAATGCTCCCATCTGGAATTGAACTGAGTATCTTGGAATTACAACTTGGCAAACCCCAAGCCTCTGATGCTGATGATAGTCAGTGTTTTTTTTAAAGATAATACATTTTGAACTGATTATGAAGGTCAGGTAAGTTAAACACTGCAGGAAAATACTGTTAGTTCCCTGCCGAAGGATGTTATCAGGGGCAGGTGAAGGGTGAGCATGTAAGAAGAGAATAATGTTGAAACCTGATGTGTAAGATCAAGAAATGGACAGAATTTGAAAATTAAATATTTGAAAATAGCACACTTATTCTGATGGTGTCTGTGGCTTAGGCATTGCGAACAAGCTTCATAAAGCTGGGGTGCCAGGGTCTATCCCAGCTGCCGACGGTTTGTCTTGCGTTGATTTCGACAGTGATACTGAACTCTGACCGTTCAGAAAGCAATGCCAAACTACCGAACGTAAAATTCCACAACAGCCAAAAAATGCTGGGGTTGGTTCTGCAGCGTCCCTTGAAGTAAACGCAACTAATTTATTTAAAAATATTCTGGTGTGCATTATTGGTCTCTGTATAACAAGCTCACACATCATATTATTTCTTTCTTTTGTGTGAGTGGTTTTTCAGCTACTGTTCAGTGTTCTTATTTATTCACAGGAACGTTTCACTCAAGACATGCAGCCCCATTACATCTACAGCCCTCGTGAGATGACACGGTGGGTCAGGGGGATATGTGAAGCCTTGAGGCCCTTGGAATCTCTCAGTCTAGAAGGATTGGTTCGCATTTGGGCCCATGAAGCTCTGAGGCTTTTCCAGGACAGGCTGATTGAAGATGAAGAGAGGAGGTGGACTGATGAAAATGTGGATGCCACCGCCCTTAAACACTTCCCCAGCATTAACAGGCAAGAAGCTCTGCAGAGGCCGATCTTGTACAGCAAGTGGCTGTCCAAAGACTACATGCCAGTTGACAGAGAGGAACTCAGGGAGCATACAAAAGCCAGACTCAGGGTTGGTGCTTCTGTTATACATAATGAATGAATGACTGACTGACTGACTGAATCAAGAATTGACATCAGTGTACTTGGGACATTTCCGTTGCAACCTGATTTTAAGCGTGCCTGTTTTTTTTGGTTTCCTTTGCAGGTAGAATCGACTACCTTCTGCTGTATGTTATGTATGTGTGCAGTCTATCAGTTAAGTCCTTCTGCTTGTTAATATTGTTTCAATCTCAATAATTTTAGTTTCACTCTAGAATGGAATAGTCAAATTAACTCTTTCAGTCCTACAGATGATCTTTTTATACCATACTGAGGATGATATTCACTACTTTGACAGTCTGACTGACTGACTTTCTACCCCACCAGGACATCACACAAGCGATAAACGCCTGATGACACAATGTGCCACCATGTGGATGAGGATCACAGTGGAGAGGTCCCAGAAACTGCGTTCAGCCATTAGGCCATATTTATGGCCTGGCTATATTGCGGCCCCTGGCAAAAGCCAGGGTAGGGCTTCAAATAACAAAAAATTTCATCCTTAAAAGGACGGTAAAGAGACGAGAGATAACTTTGACAGTGGGGAAACGATCTTTATATCCTATACTAAGGATGATATTCACTACTTTAACAGTGGGCAGATGATCTTTATATACCATACTAAGGGTAATATTCACTACTTTGGCAGTAGGTATATGACTCTATATGCTATGCACACAAAGGATTTAATCTCTCATCTTTATTGCTCAGATATATTTCTTCAGCTTGTAAGCATTTGTGAAATGTGGTAATTAAAGAGCTGATGATCAGCAATAAACAAATATTTTTGTTTTATGTAGGTGTTCTACGAAGAAGAGCTGGATGTGCCCCTGGTGCTGTTCGATGAAGTCCTGGACCATGTGCTGAGAATTGACAGGATCTTCCGTCAGCCACAGGGTCATTTACTGCTGATTGGTGTCAGTGGTTCTGGCAAGACAACCCTGTCTCGTTTTGTGGCATGGATGAACGCACTTAGTGTGGTGCAGATTAAGGTGCACAACAAATACACAGCCCATGACTTTGATGAGGACCTGCGCAATGTTTTGAGAAGATCAGGATGCAAGGTATCAGATGTTACATTTGATTGTTTGTTACTGGTTTCCCTTCTTCTCCTTCTGTGTTTGGCTTAAAGGTGTGGTTGGTACATTGTTTTGTGGTTTACAGCTAGGCTGCGATATATGTGTTTTTGGTCAAATATATATACTTTTAGCAGACTTCTAATTAATAACCTTTTACAACCTGCTGGAGGGGTAGGCCCCCCCCCCCCATCCCATGTGGGGATTCAGATATCGCAGCCATTTTTTTGGTAAGCGGGCACAGTGCATTTACATCTTCAGATGAACGCGGAAGAAGAAGAAGGAAGAGGACTGGTATGCTGGTCCACAAATAGGTGTCCTAGAGTGTGGCAGTTACAGATGTGTTGTTGAGTTCACAGACTAGTTTACTGTTTCACAGATTGATTTGCTTGTTTGCATGTCCACAGGCCGACACATTGTTGTGGTATTTCACAACCGTGCTTGTATTTTCCAGTGTACAGACTTTTTTTGCTGCTTCATAGATTGATCTGCAGGTTCATAGATGATGAGTTGATCCATTTACTGGTGTGCAGGTCCATTGACTTGTATGTTGTTCAGAGCACATTCTGCAGTACCACCCCAGCAGTTTTACATAATGTTTAGTTTATGTCGGCTTCTTTTGAGTTTGCCTTTTTCTTCAAACCCCATTAACGCATAATTTGTTTACAAGTTCCCACTTAGAAGCCCAATGAGTGCAAGATATGCCAATTTTACATCTCTTTCTACTGTCCCTTGGACCTCTGATGCTAAACCTCTTGGGACTGAAAGAGTTGAAAGGGCGAATGGCACACTGTGTTGATGTTTACATCTAAGCAACGATGACTACACCATTTGACCCCACATATCCGATTTCAACAAGCCCTTAATTAGTTGATTTATGGGTGTGTTCTTTTTCTTAAAAAGAATGGGACCCTGGCACCCACACAGGGTTTTTATAGTTTATAAGACCTTGTTTATATCAACAAATGAGTAAACTAGCCATTATTCTGTCAATGGCACATCGGATGCTAGCCCTGAATTTTTATAGACCAGACATACCAGTTGCCTTCACTTTCCAGGTCATTTCCAGATACTCATTTTAGGCTGGGATTGGATTGTTCTGCATGATTTAAAAAAAAAAAAGTTTTGCAAGACTGCATTTGTGTCAGAAAATTAGTAAAAGACTCATTACATGCATGGCTTATCAGGCTTATGGTGCTAGACTCACTAGGTGATATGTCAGATATGTTAGAGACAATATACAGATTTCAGGAGCCTCCCTTGGCAGTGGTAAAACATTGCAAGCTAGCTTCGTTCAGGCATATGGTGTGATATGATTCAATTGCAAAAGACAGTACTTCAAGGAACATTGGGGGCTAGTCAAAGAAGAGGGCAAAGAAGAACCTGGAATGACAACATCAAGAAATAGACAGGACTAAGTTATCATACACTTGTTCGTCAAGCGGAAGACGGAGAAAGATGGCGGGTTCTGTGTGCTAATGCTTCCATCTATACCCCCCCACAACCCCTAACGTGTCAAGGGTTATGATGACGATGAGGTGATATGGTCAACATTACATTGGTCATTTTTACTTCCTTGGTCATTTCCTGCACTCATTTTAAGCTGGCTCAATCCCGGGATATGTTTTTTCTGTTTTAGATCATTTATAGATTACAAGACTATGTATGCAACATATACATATAAAGTCAATCTACTTACAGAGTGAAAAGATCTGTTTCATCATGGATGAATCGAATGTTTTGGACTCCAGCTTCCTGGAGAGAATGAACACACTTTTGGCCAACGGAGAAGTGCCAGGTTTGTTTGAGGGAGACGAGTACACAACACTGATGACTCAGTGCAAGGAAGGGGCTATCAGAGAGGGCCTCATGTTGGACTCAGCGGAGGAGCTCTACAAATGGTTCACATCACAGGTAGGTGTTAAAATGGTGTGTCAGTTGGGTAGAGAAAGGAAGAGAACAGGTTGTGTGTAAGTTTCCTTCAGGTTAGTGGTTCTCAGTTGGTGATCCATGCACCCCACCTGGGGTCTGCGGAACAAATTTAAGGGGCCTGGGATCATTTATACACACAAAACTTTTTTCTTCATGATTATAAGTATTTTTTTCCCTCCTGATGAGTTGAGTCAAGAATAGACATCACAGCACTCGGGGCGTTCACATGCATGCTCTGTCCTCATCTTCAGCAGCTAGCGCAGAGTTCCAATGCTGATGGTACCGGTCACAATCTGGTTTAAAGTCCATCTTGCCTTTCCTCTGAGTGTAGTGAGACGGCCAGATCCTCTGGTTATACCCAGGCGCCTCATTCCCTCCAGGCCATAATAATCTTCTCTACTGATTCCGTTGCTTGTTCCCAAAGGGCCTTGACCACATCTGCCTTGACATGCATCAGTTCACCACCTAGTGGTGCGGATCCAGCCAATCTTTCTGTTCATTACCCACCACGCCGCCATGGCCTAGAGAAAAGATCCAAAGTATGCTCACCACCCGTGACCTCTCCACTCCCAATATGACTATCAACAAAATACGGGATCCATGGCTGACCTTGGAAGAAAGAGTGGTCCTGGGGACTTATCTAATTAGAAACCACTGCTGTAGAGAAGGCCATTGTGGTTCAGAGCTCATGGGAAGGTTAGAAGCAATGTATATCATGCTAGTTGCACATACTCATCAAAGCTTCCAAGTCTGTGATTCTGCCCTACCCTTTGATTACTTCTATTTTGTACAGGTACCACTTAATGATTTTTATAGTTTATGAACAGTTATTTTAGTTGTTTGAGTAACAGCTCCTTAACATCAGTGCTCATTTTCACACACATTTTTAGTATAATATTATATGAGTATTATCTGGATTCATCTGGGTGAAGATTCAACATCACAGCATTCAGGACAAGCTCACATGAACTCCATCTTCCTCCTCAACAGCCAGCAAAGTGTCTCCATACTTTTGGTACCCATTGTCATTTGTACCAGTATGAAAACCTGTCAGAGACATTCTGAAGCAGATTTTAATTCCCTGCATGTTTGATCTCATTGAACAGGTGATCAAAAACCTCCATGTTGTGTTCACAATGAACCCATCTTCAGAAGGTTTGAAAGACAGAGCTGCCACTTCACCTGCTCTCTTCAACAGGTAAGCAAGGAATATGTCATGGATTTTGTAGTACCTGTGTATCACAAAGGCCATAAGAGAAGCAAAGGCTAGTTATACTGTAGTCTACCATGCATATTGTAAAGCGTTACTAAGGAATAGCTGGAGCCTGGCTCCTTAATCACCAAAACAACTTCAGTAGCAAAATCCAGCCAAACATGTATAGGTCTGCAAAGGGCTTAACATGAGTTGGTTGAGAATTAATTCAAAAGTATTTTTGCGTTCCGTCACTTTCATTGTTTTACTAAAAGCCTGCCTTAAAATATGCTGCACAGAATCGCTACTGTATTTGTGTATTTTTAGCATTGCTTCCTTTATTTGCATAGTTTTAGAATTGCAACCTATACATGCATGTTTCAGGTGTGTGTTGAACTGGTTTGGAGACTGGTCTAATGGTGCCCTGTTCCAGGTTGGCAAAGAGTTTACTAACAAGATGGATCTGGAGAAAGGATCAGTGAGTTTTGTTTTGTAAACAATGAAGATTGTTTGAAATAAAGTTTTGTGAACTATATAACAGATTAATAGCATAGGAGGAAGCTGGTTGCATAGTTAAGAACATGGGGCTGTCTTGCAGTAGATGTAAATTGAATTCCTCTGTAAGTTTATGGGTTTTCTCTG
This sequence comes from Candidula unifasciata, assembly GCA_905116865.2. NCBI lineage: Eukaryota > Metazoa > Mollusca > Gastropoda > Stylommatophora > Geomitridae > Candidula > Candidula unifasciata. The sequence continues at coordinate 31,601 of CAJHNH020002154.1, forward strand.
TCAAACAAAATTTAATTCAAACTGCAGATTCCTTGCTGACTGCACTAACCTTGTGACTCGGGAATTATCAGGCTCAGGGAGAGGATACCACGAGCACTCACAGAGAGAGAGAGAGAGAGAGGACCATAAACTCACACTCACAGAGAGAGAGAGAGAAAGAGGACCACAAACACGCATGCACACTCACACTCACAGAGAGAGAGAGAGGACCACAAACACGCACGCACACTCACAGAGAGAGAGAGAGAGGACCACAAACACGCACGCACACTCACACTCGCAGAAATAGAGAGGACCACAAACACGCACGCACACTCACAGAGAAAGAGAGAGAACCATAAATGTGCATACACACTCACATAACATACACAGAAAAGGACCACCCAGGCGCACGCACACACACACACAGAGGGAGAGAGAGGACAGCCCACACACACACACACACACACACACACACACACACACACACACAGAAAATAGGGGTTGGACACATGCAGTAGTGACAGTTTTTCTTTCTCTTTAGTATTTACACTTTTTTAGTTAAAGGTAGAGTTAATGAACTGTGTTACGATGTCATTTTTAGACTTGTCAGGGTAAAAATAAGATTGCTTATCATGAAATTTTATTGCAGTTACAAATGGATTTGTCTAGTTTTGTTCAGAATATATAAGCTAGATATAAGGTCATTTGGAAATCTGATTATATTCAAATGTTATGGCCAACAATAAAAAGTTAATAATTGAATAGTAGGACTTGACTCCAGTGTCAAAATAACTGCTGGTATCAACAGTTATATAAATCCTTCGATGATACTGTCACCACACAAATGAGGCTGGGAAATGTCCTGCAGTGTCTGTACAAATACCACATTTTGGCTGACACATCTGACTTCTTCAGATGCTGTAAACAGGCACAATACAGTTACTTGACTCAGATACATGTTGAAGAAAAAGATTTTAGGAGAATGAATCTTCTTCTTCTTAGCATTCACTGACTGTAAAATGTGGTAGAGAGTTTTTTTTTGTTTATCTATTTTTGGACTCAGGTCTTGTTCCAGAACTTTTAGTTTTGGGTCCACATCCAATTTACATATGTGGCTTATCTGTGTGTAGACTATTGATTCCTCACCTCACACACAGAAACACTGTTTCTAAGAAAACACCCTTAATTATTTGTCTTTTATGACATCCTTGTCTACATTGGGTCTATTTTTATTCTTCCAAAATGGCATGCTTCGCTGCGGAGGAAACGATGAGGAGTATTGTCTGGATTTTTTCACCAGGAGACACTGGTGTGTTGGGAAATGAACAGGCGTACAGACTGGTTGGCTCTGCACAACTTGGTGGAATACTGATACATGATAAGGCAGACATGGTTAGTGCCTTGTGGGAGAGCGTGCACAGTTCAGAGGAGCAGATGTATCACCAGTCTAGTGAGATTGATGCAGCGGGGAGTGACGAGAGGTTCTGGCAGATGCTCGATGCTTAGAGGAAAGGCAGAAAGGCAAGACGGACAATTAATCAGAATGCTACTGGCACCATTGGTATCGGAACTCTTCGCTGGCTGCTGAAGATGGGGACGGAACGCTTATGGAAATGCACCGAGTGCTGTGATGTCAGTTCTTGAATCAAATCAAATCTTCCAAAATGAGCCCGGGTAATCAACAGGGAGGACTATTTAATTTTTGGATTTTTGAAAACTTTTATCATTGTATGTTTTGATGCTCTTTTTTCTACAGTACACACCACCAGACATGTTCCCTGCTGCCTATGAGAAGCTGCCTGCCAAGCCATCCCACAGGGAGGCTGTCATTGACAGCTTTGTCTATGTCCACCAGTCCCTGCACCTGGCCAACACAAAGGTTGCCCGCAGAAGTGGCCGCGTGATGGCAATTACCCCACGACATTACCTGGACTTTATCAACCACTTTGTAAGTGTTGTCTCGTCCTTCAGTACAGGGACTAGCTTTTTGTGTCGCTGTCTTCAGCTTAAAGTATTTTTAATGTAACATCACCGTGCTAGGTATGAAATCCAGTATGAGATTCAGCAATTCCAAATCTGGGATGTAGTATAACAAACAAATTTATGATTTTATTGAACCGATTCAGCAATGTCCAGTTTCTTATTTATATGGCAGTTTCAGTGTATGATTTTATTGAACCGATTCAGCAATGTCCAGTTTCTTATGTATTATTACAGTTTTAGTTTATGATTTTATTGAACCGATTCAGCAATATCCAGTTTCTTATGTATTATTACAGTTTTAGTTTATGATTTTATTGAACCGATTCAGCAATGTCCAGTTTCTTATGTATTATTACAGTTTTAGTTTATGATTTTATTGAACCGATTCAGCAATGTCCAGTTTCTTATGTATTACTAGCTGTACCCGGCCACGCGTTGCTGTGGCATAGATTGGCTAAATGGAAATGAAAGAAAATAGAAATCGCACGTGTCTAATACAATCATTGTCTGCTCAGATATAGAGATAGTCTTTGATCCCCACCTCACCCCTCCCCCCCCCCACCCCACAACTAAATCCACCTACTACCCTCTCCTTCATCAAATTTAAGTCATTACCCCCTCCCCTCCCCTCTTCCACCGACTACTGCTTTCTCCCTCTTCGAAGGATTTGAAAATCACTAACTGGCGATATTTTGTTGTTGCTGTAACTGACATTGACATCCCTGTCCATCTGGACTAAAATAGCAGCCACTTAATCGGAACAACGAAAAGAGAACTCAACTATTAGACATGTGTGTCTACTACTACTGTGTCGCGATTAAAACACAATTCAAAACTGCAGGCAATTGTTTTCTCGTAGACAGATACTCCAGATATATTAATGAAATAGAAATCGCACGTGTCTAACACGGTTAATGAAGTTAATGTCGCAGTCACTGTCTGCGCCGACGTCGAGATAGTCCTTGATTGCCCCCCCCCCCCCCCCCACGCCCCACCCCTCCCCCATCGAAGGTTGTTTAAAAAAAAAAACAGAAAATAGAAATCGTGTTTAATATGGTTATTGTGGCAAATATAGAGATAGTCTTGTTTGCTGTACCACGACCTACTCTATGTATTAGTATTAGAGAAGGCGTTGGCTGCACGTAACTCGCCGGCGAATGGTAAATACGGCGCATGCGCAATTACTAACGTGGCTATAATTAGAAATCACTAAAGTTATAAATATTAGTTGCGAATATTATGGCATAAATTGTGGTCACCTATCTCTAACAGTGACAGGTTGAATTTCAAACCACGATGGTTCAAAATCCGGTATCAAAACAAACATATCCTGAAAATTTCAGCTAAATCGGTTCAGTAGTTTCCGAGTCTATAGGGACCAAACAAACACACAAACATTGATTTTTATATATATAGATTACAGTTTTAGTTTATGATTTTATTGAACTGATTCAGCAATGTCCAGTTTCTTATGTATTATTAGTTTTAGTTTATGATTTTATTGAACTGATTCAACAGTGCCCAGTACAGTATATAATACATTATAATAACAAATGACCACTATATTATATTGATCGTATATGTATGAGATACTCTGTAGCTCACCTCGGGCACCAGCAGGCTCTGGACTAAATTTTTGGATACTCATGCAAGACAAGACTGCTGCCACACAAGTCTACATCATGTTTACAGATAATGGCCTATGTCGACCTAAACCCTAGCTGGCAGGAAATCTATCTCGCAGTCATTGAGGAAGAAAATGAGGCTTTTGAGCTGAACTACTACATAAAGATTTTAGGAAATCCTGGACGAAGCACACACAAAAAAAAAAAAAAAAAATATTTACATCTTATAAGATCTGAACATCAGTGAGAATTTGCCCATGAATGACATTGTGTCTCGGGCTCCAAAATTCTTTGGCACTAACAAACACACTGGTAGCTTGTAAAGAATGGTAGCGTAGGGCTTGGTACTAGGGCTGGGGTGCAGCAACAACCAGCACAAAGATGGAGGCAGGGTGTAAGAGAGACTTTAGGCTGGAAAATGCAAAAGGCGGGAAAGCTGGCGAGGAACTGAGTTTCTTTCAGTTGGGCTGTGATGAGAGCGACGTTCTGTAGAGGACCTGCTATATAATTATATAAAATGTGTAATGAACATTGACATCATTATTTACATTCGCGCACACACACACACACACACACACACACACAATGACAATATAACAAATTACAAGTTTGGGAATTTATTGATTAGATACCATTAAGTGCAGGATTCCAGTATGTAAATATATTATCAATTTATGATTTTATTGATCAGATTGGGCAATATTTGTTAAGTATGAAATCTGTTATGTAATATAACGTAACTAATTAATGATTTTATTTCTCATATCCAGTGGTATCGTTAGCATGTAATACTGACACTAACACATGATCATCTGAAATATGCAGGCCAAGTTGTACAATGAGAAGCGGTCAGATCTAGAGGAGCAGCAGCTTCATTTGAATGTTGGTCTGCAGAAGATTCATGAAACAGTGGAACAGGTGGAGGAGTTGCAGAAATCCCTTTCCATCAAGAGGATAGAGCTGGAGGAAAAGAACAATGCAGCCAATGCTAAACTGAAACAGATGGTATGGGTTTTCTTGTTTATGAGTGAGAAGGAGAGTATGTTTTAGCAACTGCTTTTTTTAAAATGTTTTTCCTGTGTGAGAGAGGAGAGAGAGAGAGTGCATATGAGTGAGTATGGGCGTGTGTATGTGTGCATTCACTGGGAGGGGGGTGTTGATATATAATTAATTCTCTTTCTCTCTCGTTTTCTCTCTCTCTCTCTCTCTTGCTTCCGCCTCCTTTTCCCTTCTTCCTCCTTGTTTCCGTCACCTATTTCTCCTACTTCATATCTGTCTTTCTGTCTACCCATCCAGTTATATTTCTGTCTGATGACTATTTTGCATACCTCTATCCGTACAGTCTCCTGTTCTTTTTTTTGTGTGTGTCAAAAAATGTAGTGGCTTATAAATGGATGCTTTGTATAATAGATTTTTTTGTATTTGCACATAGAAATGCATCAATGACCCTATGATGCCATGACTCGGGGTATGTGGGATTTGACACTGGCAGGGTGAATTGTGGTAGAGGGTTAAGCCATTAGCCACTGGAACTATATTTAACAATAACTGTATTCTTTGACATCTTCTGAGAGAGATGAAATGCATGTGCTCTGACATTAGTTGTGTAGTCTTTCAGGTTTTTTTTTTAAATTTTGGAAAAACAAAAAGCACAGTAGCTATTGAATGTTGATTGTTCAATTAAAAATCGACAATACAGCACTTGGAACACTCCCATAAGTGTTCCGTTCCCCACTTCAGCAGCAAGTGAAGAGTTCCAATTCCGATGGCACCAGTAACTGATTGTGTATCTATCTTGCGCTTCCCTTTAGTGTTGAGCATCAGCCAGATCCCCTAGTAGCTCCCCACAGTGCCATTCTCCTCAGACCATAATGATCTGTTCGTGCCTCCTCACTGTACGCTCTCTCCCAAAGGTCCCCCACATTATCTAGCTTGTCATACATGAATTCACGACCAAGTGGATTGAAATACATGTGTGTTTTATTATAGGTGAAAGATCAACAAGAAGCAGAGAGAAAGAAGGTAACATCACAAGAGATTCAGCAAGCCTTGAAAGATCAGACCACAGTGATCACGGAGAAGCAGAGCAGTGTCAGAGCTGATCTAGCTCAGGTGGAGCCAGCTGTGGCTGAGGCACAGAATGGTAAGTAGGAATGCTAGTCCATTTGTGGGTTGAAGATCAGCTGTTATATGTAAGGCTGGGGCTGCAGAGGAGCTGACCCACACAGGATGGTCAGCTAGGTTCAGGGCTCCCGCCGGTGAAGACCTATCAACATCTCTTCGTGGTCAGCCTAGAAACAGTTTCCCAGTCAGAGGTCTAGTCAATGTAGTTATGAACGTTTCCTTCTGAGTCGGAATGCATCTACCAGAGGGGCGATGAACCAGTAATGCTGCCCACAGATAAGCCAGATTGTAAAACAGATGTGAACGCAAAACTCCCCAGAACAAGAGCAAAGTCCAGAAGTGGACAAGTAACCTACCAGGCCTTTCCACCTGAAGAAGAAGGAGAAGAAGATATAAGGCTTTTCAGTTTTGAGATGATGATGAGTGTTTGGGGGGCAGCTTTTAATCTTCCATAAAGGTTGTACCTGCAACCATTGAAGCTTTGTCAAAAAAGAAAAAGGAGAACACAGAATCACATAAAAAAGTTTTTGTCAAGAGCAAATTCTGCAAACCTGATGCAGTTTAGGCAGCACAATGTTTGGATAATGCCTGAAAGCTTAACATCTTCTATAATTTAGTGGTCAGCATTAATCATCACCCATAGGTGAATGAAGAGGTGGATAAAATGAGGCTAAATTATATTAAATGATTTGGTTTTTGATTAGATAAGATTATAGAATTATATTAAAACATTAGCTCAAACATTAAGATTAGATTACATGTTATATTGTATTAAATGATAAGATTGAAATAAATCTATCAGATTAAATGAGCTAACGCTAAGTAATTGATATGTGGAAATTAACTTTGACACACCTAACAAATCAGAAACAGATAACAATTTCTAAACACCGAATATGGTGAAAATAAATTACAGAATTTGTGGAGTCTGATAAAAGCAACAACATACACTGACCAGATCATTGGAAATTGAAAAATGGATAGTTTGTGGTATCTGGCAATACATTGAATAAAACTAAGGAAAGTTAATTTATGATGTTTTGAATATTAATTAATGTGAACAGTTTTATTTTATGTGCCATTAGTTTTCTTGCCTTTGTCAGTTTTCTTCTTATCTTTCTAAAACCTTCTTCTTTTATCTTTCTTTTCTTTGTACACTCCCTCCTGCCTTTCCCCCTTTTCCCTTTTTTTTCTTGGTTGTTTTATTTGCTTCTGGGTCCCTTATGTCTCCAACCCTTCCCTTTTAATTAGCATCAGTTGAGAATAATTGGCTTTTTATTCTTTGACATAAATTTATCATGCAAACTAGTCCTCTCAGCAAAAGTGTAGAGTAAAGAAATTGACAAATATTCATTGGCAATCAAAGAAAGAAGTAGAAAGGAAGGTGGACACATTAGAGACAGTCTACCTACATGGCATTGGGCCAAAGGGCGAAAGCTCATGGATCGATGAATAATTATATATTTTGTGTGTGTGTTCACCAAGTGTTTCAGTGGTGTATTGGTGTTCTCGTTATTTGAATGTTTGGTGTTATAAATGTAACATGGAAAGCAAATGTTGAAACATCCACCCACCCTCCTTTTCTGTCAAACTTTATTGAAAAACCTCTTTTGTTTAGCCCCATTTATTTTTTTTTTAAAAGGAAGGAAAAAAAAAATTTTGTTTAGCCCCATTTATTTAAAATAAAATTAAAAAAAGACATTTGCCTGCTTGTAATGTATTCAGATTTGATTTCTTGTAAAAGCATGATCATTGGGTGAATATAATAACTGTAATGCTGAATTTGAGTCATTTCCTGCACCGCTTTGTTCTATAAGTGTTTTTAGGGAAGAAAGAGAGCTATTAGGAGCTATATAGAGGCAGTCCTAATGTTTGATGGAAGTGAATAATAGATAGTCTAATTCTTGAGAAATTGCCTGGAATAATAGATAGTCTGCTGATCCATGAGAAATTGCCTGGAATAATAGATACTCTGCTGATCCATGAGAAATTGCCTGGAATAATAGATAGTCTGCTGATCCATGAGAAATTGCCTGGAATAATAGATAGACTGCTGATCCATGAGAAATTGCCTGGAATAATAGTCTGCTGAGCCATGAGAAATTGCCTGGAATAATAGATAGTCTGCTGATCTATGAGAAATTGCCTGGAATAATAGATAGTCTGCTGATCCATGAGAAATTGTCTGGAATAAAAGATAGTCTGCTGATCCATGAGAAATTGCCTGGAATAATAGATAGTCTGCTGATCCATGAGAAATTGCCTGGAATAATAGATAGTCTGCTGATGCATGAGAAATTGCCTGGAATAATAGATAGTCTGCTGATCCATGAGAAATTGCCTGGAATAATAGATAGTCTGCTGATCCATGAGAAATTGCCTGGAATAATAGATAGTCTGCTGATCCATGAGAAATTGCCTGGAATAATAGATAGTCTGCTGATCCATGAGAAATTGCCTGGAATAATAGATAGTCTGCTGTGCCACGAGAAATTGCCTGGAATAATAGATAGTCTGCTGATCCATGAGAAATTGCCTGGAATAATAGATAGTCTGCTGATCCATGAGAAATTATGTGGATGATGCCTGTCTGTATATAAAACATTATGGGCGGATCAAAAAGTGCAATAAAGAATTTTAAAAAGAAACCAGCTCGCCCACTATGAGAACTGATTTGACACCTCAGAATAAGACAAGCCTGTTCTCTGGGCACAGGCGAAGGGAAAAAAATTGTGACAACAGGAATGTTAAAGAGGATGGGACACAGAAAGACCAAGAGAGATGATGTTAAGACAGTATGACCTCATGGTGTGGAAAGGAGAGCGTTTACGGTTCGGAGGAGCAGAGGGATCACCTCAGTCTGGTGAGATTGATACAGGAGGGAGTGACGAGAGGTTCTGGCAGATACTCGAGGTTCAAAGAAATGGCAAGACGGACGTTTAATCAGAATGCTACTGGCACTATTAGTATTGGAACTCTTCGCTGGCTGCTGAAGATGGAGACGGAGCGCTTATGGAAATGCCCCGAGTGCTGTGATGTCGGTTCTTGAATCAACTCAACTCAAAAAGGGACTAGTACCCTATACTCAGTACTGCTCAGGGTGTTCAAACAGGTCCTTCATTTGATAATTCATGATTCAAAATTTTAGTTATAAAGTTTTCCCCCAGCTTATATAACACCATTCACAATTTTAGATGTGAAGTTTATTTATTTTTTGCAGGCTAACATAAGTAAAGTATTCACTACACACTTTCATTATCAAACACCGCAGTGGCCTAATTGTATTGAGCACATGATGTCTGCTTTGCTGCGGCTTCTGCCACTTGCCAAATCTTGCAAACAACATATACTAGAAATCAGTTTTGATGTATGACAGAACTGTTAATTATTTAGGGATTTTTAGTGGCTAAGTAGTTGAGCCGTTGCCTCAAGCTCTGAAGAACGTGGGTTTGTTTCACAGACTGCCCTATTTATTTCATGAGTGTAGTTTTTACAGAATTTCTGGTGGTCTTTGCCGGAGCTATGGGGTTCATGCTTTGTGTGACAATCATGGGAGGTGATTATCCGAGAAAGACTGAGCCATGTAGGATAAAACCTGGTGCAAAAAATGTGACACCCTCGATTGTACACTCATAAATACTGTTTATTTATGGATTGCATTGTGCATGGTGTAATTCATGTTCAGCTGTTGGTGATAGCTCGGTGTAATTTTGCATGCTTTAATTTTGTATTTGTTGAATAAAGAGAGTTAAAATAAGCTAGGCGTTTGTAGCAACAATAACAAACCAAAAAGTGAAAGGAAAGAAAGATGTTATTTTAAGGTTTCGTTTTACCTGAGATTCGCTTATTGTTTATTTTAATTTTTTAAATTTTGTAATGTTTTGTTTATTTAAACTGAGTAATTCATTTTAAATTTTATATTTGGGATAAATGAAAGTGTTTTTTTTTTTTTTTTTTTGAAAAATTATTTGAGAATTTTATCGAGGAGTGTTTTCCCTAGTGTTTCATTGTTTTCCCTAGTGTTTCATTGTTTTCCCTAGTGTTTCATTGTTTTCCCTAGTGTTTCATTATTTTCCCTAGTGTTTCATTGTTTTATGGTTTGCTGCATCCCATGCGCTTTTGTTTGTTATTTTGCTTATGCCAGCTGTCAAGTCTATCAAGAAGCAGCATCTAGTTGAAGTCCGAACCCTAAACAACCCACCGGCAGCAGTGAAACTGGCAGTGGAGTCCATCTGTGTCTTACTCGGGGAGTCAGACCTGGATTGGAAAGCCTTGAGGGGTATCATCATGAGGGAAAACTTTATCTCCACCATTGTCAATTTCAAGACGGATGATATCTCGTAAGTGCCATACTCGATCACAAGATTATCGCGTTGACCAAAAAATGTTAACATCCGGAGGTCATAAGTTAAATGCTGTCAAAGGGATTAGTGCTGTGTCATTTTCATATAGATCTCATTGCCTAGGTCGAGTTTGACCGCGACCGTTCTAAATATCTGGCTCAAGTGGTGGTTGAATTTAGAAGGTGTCATATGTCTACCTTAAAGGTATGAGGTATTTGTTTTTTAGTATTGTCTTAATGTTGTGTTTTATGGTCGCCGTCGTGTCCATTTAGGCTCACTGGTCATCGTTAGCTTTGGTTTATGCTTCCCCCCTTTTGTTTTTGCTTGAGCATGATTTGACCAATAAGAATTGCTTTTATTTATATTGTGCTTTTATTTTGTATGGACTTTCAAAATAAATTTTCCGTAGACCAACCCCGTACTTTGCACCCTGGGTTTGAACATTTATTGCACTTTTTACAGATGGGCTATTATCTTCATACATTGTTTATTCTTGGCAGGAAAATCTCAGGAGAAAAGTTGCTATATGGTGTATCTTGTTTGCGTTTTTATTTTTAATGTAGGGATTGATTAGAAGGAAAATGCAGGGAAGGAAGTCACTTTACATAACACTGTAGTCAACAGAAATTTGTAAAAGTTTAAAGCACACTGAAGATTTAAAAAGCAGTTGTCTTGTGAATGAGAAGTAGTGTGTCTAAACATTCAACTAGCAAGATTACACACTGGGTTTAAATCCTATATGTGCTTTAGCTGTGACATTTTTCTGTTGTCTAGTGTTTGTATCATCTTTCTCCCTCATTTTGTTGTAGATCCTTTTAAATATACTAAATATTAAGTTTATTAATCCATCATTTTGATGGTTTTTTTTAATAGTTTCCCAATATCTCCCAGTTTGTTTGCTTTTTATTTTTAGTTTTAATTTTGTTTTCTACATCCCAATCAAGCCTTGCCCAAAAAGCTACACTTTATTTACCTTGATGCTCTACTATTCTCTTTTGACTCTCTCGATTGAAGTTACTTCTGAAACCCAGTGCATTAGGTCCATTAGATTGTAAATACCTAATAGATTCTTATTCAATCACCACCAATGCCGCTGGTCTCTCTCCTACTGCTGACCACAGCTGTCAAGGGAATCAAGAAGAAAGACCTGGTGGAAATCAGGTCCATGGGTAATCCACCTCCAGTGGTCAAGCTGGCTCTTGAAGCCATTTGCTTGCTCCTGGGTGAAAATGCCACAGACTGGAAGGTCATTCGACAGGTCATTATAAAGGACAGCTTCATCACTTCTATTGTTAACATGAAGACCGATGATATCACGTAAGTATTGGCTACATTTGTTTCATCTCTGGAGAAACTGTTTTTTAATGTTTATGGTTTCTGCAGGGGCTCTCATACCCTAGCTAAAATGCTATAGAAGGATTCTCAGAATACCATCGACAGAGAAGAGAAGAAATACTAACATTCAAGTTGGGTTAGTTAGTCGACAGATTATCCTCATTGCAATGTCGAACCACTCAGTCCATAAGTACTCGGATCCCCTTCTCAGTAAATCCTGCAGCGTGTAGCAGCTAACGACACCCGTTCTGTGTTAGTTTATTCTTCTTCTTTGGCTACCCGCATAGTGATCTTGTTTGGCGACACCCCCTTTAACATGTTTTTTTTTTTGCAGTTTGACTATGGTTGCAGATTCACAGTACTCAGTTGGTTCATTCAAACATCTTAACTCTCTTAGAGCATTCAGTAAATCAGCCTGGTCCATGGCTTGTCCGGCTTTCACAGTAGCCTTACCTGCAAGACTGTCAGCTTGCTTATTTCCTTGTACCCCCTCATGACATTTTAACATTTTTGAACATCAAAGAAGATTGCCTAATAAACAATATCTTGACTCGAAAGCTGAAATACTTTGGTCATATCAAGCACCATGGCAGATTGGACAAAATAATAGCAGAAGGCAAGGTATCAGGAAGGAGGTACAAGGGCCAACCAACAGGAAGATGGGCACAAGATACAAGTGACTCCTTGAATATGAAAGTACACTAGACTGGAGGAACTAGTGAGAGGCCGAGTTTCTCTCAAGCAGATGGTAATGAGAGCGACATTCTGCAACAGGACCTGCTACCTAATGACTCATTAACTAAGCCACAGTTGCGTGCCCTGGCAGCTAAAACACAGATAAATTTATCTTAGAGGCAGCAATTACAGTTCACTCATAATATGGGACAGGCAGGTATCAGGTGACCACATCACCTTCCAAGTGCTGACTTGTCTTTAAAATTTAGATCTAGCACTATATACCTAATGCAGATGTGGTCAGGGCCCTTTGGGAACAAGCAAGGAATCAGTAGAGATAGAAGATTATTATGGCCTGGAGAGAATGAGGCGCCTGGGTGTAACCAGAGGGTCTGGCCGGCTCACTACACTCGGAGGAAAGCCAAAACGGACATATAACCAGATTGTGACTGGTACCATCGGTATTGGAACTCTGCACTGGCTGCTGAAGATGAGGACGGAGCATGCATGGGAATGCCCTGAGTACTGTGATGTCAATTCTTAACTCAACTCAACTCAACTATATACCCAATACGCCTGTTGGTGTAGAAAATCTGCTGAAGTGTGTAATTTAATTTTTCCAAGTTGTAGCATATTACTGTGGACGAAGAAGAAGACAAATACTGACATTCTACAAGATGAAAACACGGGCAAACAGTTGGCTCATAGACAGCATCACGTCTTAGATACTGAAGTATCTTGACCTTGTTAATTGTCTAGGGCTCCTGGATCAACCCTATCTAAAATGGCCCCCAAGAAATTTAGAGGTGGCTGACATAGCATTGACTACATCACCCATCAAATGGCAGTGGTCTATGAAAACCAGGAGATCATGAAAACAAATAAATTGTGGGTTCTGAGTTCCCGTTTTGGGGACTTTAGAACAAAAATTTTTTTTTTAAACATGGATGTGTTGGGCTAAAAAAGCAGATATTACAGTAATACTGTAAACAACACAACCTGGCAACACCCTTTTAAGAGGAACCCCCCACAAAAAAGAAGAAGAAATCTAGTATGTCAAGCATGATAAATTAGATTGTTATTACCCGTTTACAGAAGTTGCAAGGTTAAGCTGCCGTTGTTTCAGATATCAAGTTAGGAATCTTTTAAATAAGTTTTCTCAGTTGAAAGAGCACGTCTTTGTTTCAGTTATGAAACAGTTGAAGTAAAAATGAGAATGTCTGTAAGCAACAATGTTCCATTTTGATACAGGGACGACATTCGGCAGAAGATGAAGACCAAGTATATGAACAACCCAGAGTACAACTATGAGAAAGTCAACAGGGCCAGTTTGGCTTGTGGACCCATGGTCAAATGGGCAATTGCTCAGGTAAGTCTTAGGAAACCCTGCTCTGGTAATAGTTTTAGTGTGTGTTTTTGATCTTTTAGAGAAGATTAATCATTGAAGAGTTGAGACAAAAATAACAGCTGGAAGTGACTAGTCTTCTTCTTAGCATTCACTGGCTGTAAACTCTGGCAGAAAGTTTCGGTTGTTCATCCCCTTCTGGACTTTGGTCTTGATCAAGAACTTGAGTTTTGCATGCACATCCATTTTACAGATCTTTTTGTGTGCTCTGACCTTGAAGGAAACACCCCTAATCAGTTGCTTCTTACTACGGGGGAGGGGGGGGGGTCCATTCTTTTTTCTCCTAAATGGAGCCCAGGAACCCACTAGGGTAACAACTAAATGTCATGAGAGCCAGTGACACCATGGATGGTGCATATGCTTACCACTACAGTGGTCTTGTGTTTGATCTCTAGTTAAGTTGCAGATTATTCTTGACCACCTGGACGCCACCTCGCAACATGGATTCTGGAGAATTCCTTTGGGAAAGAAAGCTAGTGAAAAACGGAGATGGTAATTCCAATCCAAAGTGTTTTGACTTACTATCTGTGAAAGCCAGCATCCCCTAGCAAAGACAGCTTGTTTTCTTGAACCAGCCCCAACAGATTAGTACTAACAATGTCTCTGAGGAAAATGAATTTAGTTGGTATAATCCTGAAAATATTCATCTTTGTGAGTCAAAAGTATGGACCTAACACCATATTCTTAATATGCTTTCTAAAGATTTGTGTACCATCTTCACAATGGAGGTGGTCTGCAGTGGATATTTGCAGTCTGCTATTTTCAGGAATATTACTGTAAATTGCGGCTTGTATGCTTTCTGGCCTTAAACAAATCTTTTGAAAACTAAAGGGTTAACTTAATAAAGTGCAGAATAGATGCAAATCTGTACGAACTAGCTGTAAGTAAGCAAGTGGGGCAGCACTGCTGACAGTCACAATAGACCACTTGCAGTACCTCCCACTAAAACTTATGTTTGAGGAATCATGTGGATATACACTCTGGACATGCAGGAGTGCGAGGGAAGAAAAGAGCAGATTTTCTAGCTACAAAGGGGCTAGCTATGGGAACACTTGTGCTGGTCAAAGGAGACATTATGAAGACCCGTTATGAATGAATGCTGACAGAAGACACGGGATTGGATGAAATAACGTGTGAGAATGTGCATGGACATATGCGAGGAAGAGAATGATGTGTGTATAATCAGTGTGCTACGGGAACAGTTAGCATCTACACCTTAAGACATTTGCTGCGAGAGAGGGAGCATTTATGAGTATGACCAGTGTGCTGCGATGTCGATTCTTAAATCAGTAATCAGTTTGGTGAACAGGTAAGGCTGGCTGGTCAGTTTCCTAATACCTCTGAGGCCAGCTACAGACGGAGCAGGCCTAGTAAAGAATCTCAACTTTATGAAGGAATCAAAAAACTAAGACTGCCCAGGACTGCATAACAGTATACGCAAGAAACACAGTCATAATTATAACCATAAGATCCTTTTTTAGAAGGTTGAACATGGCTGGATTATTTTTTTCTCCATCAAATTCAATCAGTTTTGTGGGCAAATTTGGCATATTCATACACATGTTTTTTGGAGGTCCAACTCTACTGTAAGTAGTAACCTAACTCAGAATTTCTAACTAAAACTCGTCCGTTGGACTTGTAAGTTATGTCAGTTTGTGCGCCACAATTTCCAGATTGTGATGAGGCTGCAGTCTCTTCCATGGTGTGACTCACGTACTGCTGATGAAAACCTAAGAGAGCTGACCTGTCTTTTCACTGATGTCTTACTAGTGTGTGAATGGGCTTGCTTGTTTAACTGTAATGCTGGTGATTGATTCCACAGATTCAGTACGCTGACATGTTGAAGAGGATTGAACCTCTGCGCAATGAGCTGACAGAGCTGGAGGACCAAGCAGAGGAGAACAGACTTAAGGCAGAAGAGGTGAACAAGTTGATTGCAGAGCTAGAGCGAAGCATTGCCAAGTACAAGGAAGAGTATGCTGTGCTCATCAGTCAGGCCCAAGCCATCAAAGCAGACTTGGCTGCTGTTGAAGCCAAGGTAATATTTACTCTCCAGACTTTTCGTCTTTTCTCTGTTTATTAGTTTTGAAATTTAAAAAAAAAAATTTTTTTTTATTTTTTGTGTCTTTCTGTTTTACTTTTTTTTAAAAGCAAGTAATTTGTCTTTTTTTTTTTTTTTTTTTTTTTTTTTTTTTTAAATCTTTGTTTCTTCCTGATTTTCATCAGTAAAGACAAGTAATTCAAAACAGTACTGGCTGAGATTCTTTGTGAATGGTGTAAATTAATGAGTGATTGTGTTTTGTAGTTACTACACTGGTTGATTGCGGCGTCCGTGGCTAAGGCGTTGCGAGTCTGACTCGTAATCCAACATACCGCGATCGAAACCTGCGTGGGCTGCGTGGATTTTTGTCGTGGTATGGGACGTCGCAGGTCGACTCAGCCTCAAATGGGTACCAGGATGGGCTGTCCTGGGTAAGTAAAGATGGCCGGCGTAATGCTGACCACATTACCCACCGAGTGCCGATTGGTCTGTAAAAAATATGGGTGCTCTTCCCATATGACCGATGCGCCTAAATGCGTGTAAAGGGATCTTTACATTTTTACCCTGGCTGATTGGTCTGGAATCTGACCCAAATCTGTTTGTGTACATTAATGAGTTGTAATTGGTTTGTGTGTGTATGTGTGTCAGAGAGAGAGAGAGAGAGAGTGTACGCGAGTGCACGAGCGGTGGCATGTGTGGTTTTTAATTTTTAACTAGAACAACTTGACATGGTCAGTCCTTGAATACATTTTATTGTCAGTGAGTTTTTCTTACTTACTTTGCTTTTTTTTTTTTTGTTACTTTTTGTGTGCCATATTGTTTTAGCTCCACTGTTGAGTTTTTGTAATGTAAAAAAAAAAAATTTTTTTTTAATTTAGAAAATTTTAATATTAAATGATTTTGAAAATTCAGTAGTCACAGTTTTAAATATTTTGAAGACTGCATACAAAATAGATTTGAATATTCGGTTATAAAAATATTTTTTTTTTAACATTTGGTGTGCACATATTTTTTTTTTAAAGGTTGAGCGCAGTGTTGCCTTGTTGAACAGCCTGGCCAGTGAGAAACAGAGATGGGAAACGGGTAGTGAGACTTTCAAGAACCAGATGGCCACTATCATTGGTGATGTTTTGCTGTCCTCTGCATTCATGGCCTATGGAGGTAAGTAGACAGTATTTGAATCACTGTAATGTTTTCACAGCATTTTCAGCAGGGAACACACAATAGTTGTATTAGTGTGTAAGGGATTGATATGCTATAGTGCAATTGTTAGATGTTTCCCTCCAAAGATCTTAGGTTCAAATCCACACCAAAATGTTTTAAATTGGCCAGGGCTAACAGATCGACCTAGACTAAATGGGTACCAGGAATTGTCCTGGAAGTAAACCTGACTGGCTTTCACCACATATCTCATCAAGTGTTGATCTATGTTAAAAAAAAAAAAAAATATGGATATGGCAGCCTTATGTCAGAAGTTTACGTGTGTATGTTGCTTAAGACATTGTTGAGAACATTGAATATGACAAGTGATCTGCCCTCTCCCCCATCCCTATAGTTATGTGTCCCATAAAGAAGTACCCAGTTTTAGGGGTTGCCTAGTATTTTTAACTTAAATGTAGGTGGATTTTGCTGTCAGTTTATAGTTTCTGTCTCAACTGTATATATTATTTTTAAATACAAGAATTTTGGTTAATAATGTAATCAGTGTTTATGATGAATAATTGAGTGCATTTGGCGATACAGATAATGTGGGGAAGAGTACTGAGGTGGAAAAGATAAAAAAGAGAAAGGAAGGATGGAGTGAGAGAAAGCGATCAGGCTTATTTTAAAAGTGTTCAGATTTGAGTTGAGAACTGATATCATAGTACTCGGGACATTTCCAGTAACCACTCCATCCCCATCTTCAGCAGTCACTGGGCTCAAATGTGGATGCTTCCAGTAGCAGTCTAATTGTATCCCGTCTTGCCTGTCCTCTTGGGCGTCGACCAAATCCCATGGTCACTGCTTTTGAAAACAAATGCAATTTGTTACCAGTGTTTACCACTGGTGCAGTGTTGGCAGGGGGTTTCGAATCTTGAGTATTTAGGACCGCATGGCTGAGACACTTGCCAGGTACTGCTGGTTAGAATTTTGCCCACCAGCAAAAAAAAAAACAATCTTACTGGGTATTCATACCAGAGTCTCTCACTGAGAGCCTGCCATTCTTGTCTGTTCGGCCAGCCACTCCCCACTGGAGAAAAATTAGGAGTGTGACTACAGCACAAGGTACTTGGATGCATATGTGACTTTAATATTTTTGTTCTGCTGTTTTATTCTAGGCTACTTTGATCAGCTGATGAGGCATAGCCTTTTCTCCAACTGGTGTGATCATTTACAGGAGGGACACATTCAGTTCCGAACAGACTTGGCCAAAACTGAGGTAAATATTAAATCTTCTTATCTTTCTATAGTTACTTAGTCAGAGTGCTGGGGGCAGATGTATGGATCTTCTTTGCGCTTTTTCCAGTGTGTTGCTTAAGTTGAGCTTCATGTCTTAAATACTGTTCTTGATACTGTTGTTCCATGTTTTGCATGGTCTTCCCCTTGCTCTTATGTTCATTAATATTTTCAGTGTTGCTCTCTGTGGCAGTTAGTGCTAGGTCAGTGTCCTCAGATGGCCAAACCATCTTATCTGTTGCTGTTTAATGAACTGTAAGACTGGGTAAATTTGCAATTACATCATATATTGTTTACACTGTCCGGGTTCGCACCAAGCTGTGGGACGCTTTTTCATCTGTTAGGACAGAGAGTATCCTTTTACTAGTTTTTTTAGGTTAATGTGAGATTCTAAGCAGAGCAGGGGTTCTCGACCGTGCTGTGGAGTTTGTACACAAGTGTCTAGTCCCCTGTCAGCGTTTTCATCTGTGTCATGCAGTGTAATTTCAAATATGGCAAACGGACGACAGGAACAAAAAAAAACTGGCAAGCATGTTGGTGTGTGCAGGAACCAGTTAAGATAAGCACACCAGACACACAAGATGTCTTGTCAACCAACATAGGACTGGGACTATCAACTGCGGGATGCTGATGTATATGTTGAAGGCGGAATCTGAGCATCTATGGACGTGTCCGGAGTGTCGTGAAGATGACCCAAATAACTCAGCTTACAACTTGACAAATAGACTGACCACTGGTTTTCTGGGTGCACAAGAGATGCAAAGATACTTACACACGTACGTGTCTTTGATATCATCAAGTTTGGCACTGCTAGCACAGTGTTGGTATGAATATGCCATTAACAATGTTTCTTGGTGATCATACTTATGTTTGGATGTCGTAATTCCCTGTGCGGGTTCTGCTGCTCCATTGTGGGGACATAAGAATAGACCCACTACCCCAACAAATACGTCATAGCAGTCAACTAATTGGAGACACCTTCAGAGTACATCTGCCTGAAAGGTAGCGAACCAAGAGTCTGCACACACATAAGCCAGATCTCTAAAATGGATGTGCACGCAACACTAAGGTTGTGGAGCAAGACTAAAGTCCTGAGATGGATAAACAACCTGAATTGGCTGCCAGAGTTTACAGCTGGTATAGGGAAAGAAGAAAAAGAGGATATCTTAATGAAGGTATCATAAGGTATATAAATTCACTTGTCCTTTGGCAAATATCATAATATTAAGTTTTCACACTAGATTAGCATTACATTTGACATTCACTATCCACTACTTTGATTTCCTAGTACCTATCCAATGCTGATGAGAGGCTGAAGTGGCAGGCCAATGCTCTACCAACAGATGAGCTGTGCACAGAGAATGCCATCATGCTGAAAAGATTCAACCGATACCCTCTGATCATTGACCCATCTGGTCAGGCTACAGAGTTCATCATGAATGAGTTCAGAGAGCGAAAGATCACAAAGACCAGGTGAAGATTGTCATGTCTCTTTTGTGCTCACCCATTAGAAAGATAGTTGGCACATTATTTTGTAGTTATGCAACTATTCTGTTCTGTGTGTCCATTTGGGCCCAACACACACGATTTCTGCTAACCCTCAGACACCTGTTACGACATGATTGTTGTTAACTCTTTCAGTACTAGTGAAGGTATACCACGTTTATTAGTTATTTCTAGTATGATGTCATCTTATTTCTGCAGTCATTCCATGTGTTACATTAACTCCTTACATCCCAGTTGTTACTTAAATCACATTTGTCCTGAAATACTTTATATTCAAACATTGATTAGTTTATATTAACAATGGTGTAGAAGAAAAAGAATGGAACAAGCTACAATAACACTGCCTGGGACTGGAAAAATAACAATCAATGGATCTATGTCCCCCCTCCCTCCACCCCTTCAACTATACCCAGTATCTAACACAGGGATACATTTCTTTTGTGTTTATTATTATTTCACATTGCTGCTGTTTGTATATCTTTAATGAGCGGTTTGGTCCTTATCATGCCAACCACCTTTACTTTCTTGAATATTTCCTGGTACCACTTGTAGGCTGGGTCTGACTGGGAGACTAGGCTGGTATGTTAAAATGCCTGCCACAGTGGGAACTCAAAAACAGGACCACTGGCCCAACAAGCAGGTATGCTAGCCACTCAACTTCAAGGCTTCCATTAATAGTGCATTGTGCATCTAGAATTGACTAAAGTAATTATTGCTTGAAAGTTCGGCGATAATGGATACATTTAACTATTAATGACATTTTAGATCCTTGCTACAGCTAATGGGAGGAAGATCATAACAGATATCTTATGAAAGGGCCAGAATAATCCGAAGAGATGTAATGACAAAAAAATAGAAGACTTTGACTTAAACAGTCATTCAGTTCAGTAAAGAGCAACAGATGAGATGGTTTGGCCATCAGACGAGAATGTCCTCTTACCAACTGCAACTGAGAGCCCATGTTGTAAAAAAAATTTTTGAACCAAAAGTATAAGGAAGACTATGCAGGTGACCATAAAGGTGGAGTGACGGCATAAATTAGGGATGTTTTCTTCAAAGTTGGAGTGCATATAAGAGTTGAGGAACCAACAGTCTGCATTCAAATTAGCCAAGTCTTAAAAACATACATGCAAAACTGGAGCTCTGGAACTAGACCGGGACTTTCTGCCGGAGTTTACAACTGGGGAACACAAAGACGGAGAAGAAGGGCCAGGTGAATATAACTTTTTGGGTCTTATAATAAACTTTCACATTTATATTCACAGCTTTTTGGATGATGCCTTCCGCAAAAACTTGGAGAGCGCGCTCAGATTTGGTAACCCACTGTTGGTCCAGGTAAGTTTTCTTTTTGCGATGCTACTGATTTCATAGAAGTTGTCGATGCTTAATTACTGATTTAGTTGTGGTTTTCCTGACAGAAGTGTTAGGCAGAAATGTTAGCACTTTCTGGCTGTAATCTATTGCCATACAGGTAACTTTTGTTCCAAGTTTTTCATTAGCTTTAGTAGAAAGTATAGTTTTCTCATAAACAAAACCTGTTACCTTGACTACATTGTGTTTTTTTTAAACAGAGCCATTTATTGGTCTTCCTCTGGCTCTGTAGATAGATTTTCATCATCATTGTCCCAAAGCACTACATATCGTTGGTTGCTTTTGACTTTCTAATCAGCTCCCTCCCTGTCGACCACATGCAGTAGACATGATGTTTGAGGACCCTGCCTTCAGCCAAAATCTATATCTAGGTCTTTCTTGGTCTGCCTCTTCCCCTCTATAGACCCCAGTATAGTTGTTGAAGAGGCTGGTAGATCTTGTTACATGTCTGTACCGTTACATTTTCTGTCTTTTGACTATTGTTAAAAGAGGTTCATAATTGTCAGAGAGTAAATTTTAACTATTAAAAATTGTAAGATAGCATATTAAAAATAGAATATGTTTATCTTTATTATTTACAAATCTATGCTGTTTTGATTTGAGCTTGTAGAATAAATTTAGAAAAAGTAGCTGCATCCTGAAGCCTTATTTACCTACAAAGCAATAAGATGGGTGATGTGGTCAGCATCACGCCAGCCGCCTTTACTTCCAAGGACTGCACCCGGTACCCACTCAAGGCTGGGTTGACCTGGGAGCCAAGGTCGTTTTTTTTTAAAAGTCCAGCTCCGCCTTGGTAGCGAACCTACGACCTTCCGGTCAGCAGGCGAGCGTCTAGCCGCTCCGCCATGACGACTTCCGACATAATTTATGCTGATGGTAAATGCTGTGCACAAATAAATAGTATAAATAATTAGCTTATCCATTAGTTAGTCATTCAGTCATTCGGAAGCCATCTCTACATTGAGGATTGGCAGCAAACAATCTCCAACACATTTTGCATCTCACTTTGTATTGTACACTGGCAGACATCTTGACAATATCCTCCTACTTGTATCATTGTCTACCCCTTGCTCACCTGCTTGCTGCTTTTCTTGCAGTTTTTTAATTTTTTTTTTATTTTTTTTTTTTTAAAGGTAATCATGATATTTATTGTGACTGAAATATTTCGGGTGTATTTTTGTTTCGTTCGTCAGCTCTCATTTTATTTCCGACCTCTCTAGAGGAGGTGGTTTAATACAGGTGATTTATTTCTGAGTTTTGTCATTTCTGATTTTCCCCCCAGGATGTAGAAAACTATGATCCAATCCTAAACCCAGTGCTGAACAGAGAGCTGCGTAGAACTGGCGGCCGTGTCTTGATTTCATTGGGAGACCAGGACATCGACCTGTCACCTTCTTTCACAATTTTCCTGACAACCAGAGATCCTAATGTGAGTTTGAATTCTTATGATGTCATAAACTGTGAAATGTGATTTATACAAGAATGCTGAAATTACTTTGCATGGTGAAGAAGAGTAATCTAAATAGTTAAAAACAAGAGATTTTTTTGAAAACATAAGGAAGACATATAATTTTTTCTGAAAGAAGAATTGTTGAATTAAGAATCGACATCACAGCACTCGGGACACCCTATATGCGCTCCATCTCCCATCTTCAGCAGAAAAAGAGTTCTAATTCTGACGACACCAGTAACTGATTTTATATCTGATTGTATACCTTTCCCTTGAGTGTTCAGCGTCGGCCAGATCCCCTGGTAACCATTCTCCTCAGACCGTAATGATCTGTTTGTGCTTCCACACTGTTCACTCACTCCCAGAGGGCCCTCACAAAATCTAGCTTGTCATACATCAGTTCACCACCAAGTGGTGCAAAAACCAGCCAGTCTATCTACCCGCTCATTTCCCAACACACCGTTATGACTTGGAGAGAATATCAAAAGGTTGTTAACTACCCGGGACCTCTGAAGTGATGCTTGCCGCTCTGACGAAGCATACCTGTCTCCGCCCCTCTCAGCATGCTCTGTAAGTTATAATCACGACGTGTGTACAGCTGAGTCTTTCTGAAAGAAGAGAAAGACGGTAGCTGAAATTATGAGTTAATAAAAGAGAGAAAGATAGACATTAGAAGAAGATTTCCTCAACCAGTCTTGCATATCCTTCTGATTTCTGAACTCTAGAAAAGGAGAAATAGCTGCTGCAGAAGTAGTACTTTGGTTTTGGCTGGAGAGGGACACCTGTACACCAGATTCACTCTCATCTGTGTTTGCACCTGAAAGGGCAATTGGAACATTGTGTTGTGGTTTACAGTTAGGCTGTGATATCTGCACCTGTCAGCCCAACACATTAGCTTCAGGAAAATCCTGAATTAGTCACATTTTACAGCATGCTTGCTAAGGAGTAGTGCCCCCCCCCCCCCCCCCCCCCCCCCGCTCCCCTCTCTTTCCCCTTTTTCTACATGTAGAACCCTGAAACTCACATGGGGAGACAGCACTGCCATAGATGCAAGATCTTTTCAGGGCTAAAATGATCTTAACATAAAAGCATTAAGACTCAGTTAGGCTAGAGGATTCGGTAACCAGCTGGCTATCATTTGTTATTTAATCAATATTGTTGGTGGGAGGAGAGATAAGCCTGTCTAGTTTGTGGACAACTAAATGTTTCTGTATTGACAGGTGGAGTTTGCCCCAGATTTGTGCTCCAGAGTGACGTTTGTCAACTTCACTGTGACACCCAGCAGTCTGCAGAGCCAGTGCCTGAACCAGGTACGTTGTTCATTTTTCTTGTAGATTTTCTCTCCTATTTTGTCAAAATTCGGGTTTTATTTCTCGTTTTTGCATTTTAGTTTTTCACAAACTTTATACTTTGTCATTGCTACACTCATTTCTGCATACACTGCGATGGACTGAAATAATTCTCTCATTAACACAATAGTTGCTGTTGCCTAAGTTTGCAGAAGCGGGAAAACTGCGACCCGGTTGCGGGGTACAGCAGCTTGCAAGGTCTTGCCTGCTGACTCGACCGAGGCATTACAGCAAAGGTTCTCAAACTGGGTGTGTATGCAAGGGGTGCCGGGGCAAAAATCAAGAAAAGTCGGCTATAAATTGTAACATTATTAAAGAAGACATAAAGATACTTGAGATACTTTCCTCACTACTGTCAAAAAGAGCACAGGCGACAGGCAAAACCTCCATTTTATAAAATGAAGAACATCTTATGCAATATATTTTTGCCATTGAAGGTTAGAAAAATAATTCTTGCTTGCTACTATTTTTCTCCAATTTTTTCAGTTTTAACATATGGGAGTAAGTCCTGGACAATCGGTAGGCAGGCCAAACAATTTCTCTAGGCTTCAGAGATGTAGATTTACAGAACAATGCTTAAAATACCTTGATCAGCCAAAAAAAGCAACCAATAGGTTTTGAAAGAGGCGGGAGTCCGAAGACAACTAATCACAGACATCAGAAGGAGACAGTCATCATTTTTCGAACATGTTATGAGAAGAGGGAAAATGGAACATGTGGTGACCACTAGAAAGATCTGTGGAAGGAGGGATAGAGGAAGACAACGAGAGAACATTCTTAATAGTTTTATTGCAAGGCATGGAGGTGTGTCAGCACAAGAACTAATACATGCTGCAGCAGATCGCAGATTGTGGCGAGGCATAATTGTCCACGACAGTTGGCAAGGCACCTGATGATGATTATACACTATTCGTATTCATATTCGTATTCGGCCGAATAGTTTGTCTCACTATTCGTATTCGGCGGAATAGTGTAAATCACTATTCGGTACAGCCCTAATATATATATATATATGGTGACAAATTCTTGTGTTAAAAAATTAAAGGCTTTGTCATCAGCAGGGAAGGTTATGCTTACAGTGTTTGGGATTGTCAAGGAGTGCTTTTAACCAACCTAAAAAAAAAATGTGTGAATGCTGATTCATAGTGTAAAGTTCTATTGATGCTTCATGAAACAGTTCAAAGAAGACAACCAGGCCATATGACTAAAGGAGTACTGCTCCTTCGTGACAATGCCAGACCTCATACGGCTCGGTTAACTCAGGAGAAAATTAACCATCTAGGGTGGAAACTTCTTGAACATCCACCTTACAGCCCTAAGCCTCTAGCAATTTCCACCTTTTTGGGCCACTGAAAACCCACCTTGGTGGGAGATATTTCGTGAATGATGCAGAAGTAGAATGTGAAGTGAAAATGTGTAGAAAACAGAGCACGCAGTTCTATTCAGCAGGTTTGGGAGGACTGGTAAAACGATAGGACAAGTGCATCAGTGTTGGTGGAAATTATGTTGAAAAATAAAGGGCCAATGTTTTTGTAAAAATAAACGGTTTTCAAGTTATCATCTTTTTAAAAAAAAAAATTTTTTATTTTTAATAACCATTTGTGACTAACTTATTGACTTCCCCCTTGTATTTATAATTTTACACACACACGCACGCACGCACGCACGCACGCACGCACGCACGCACGCACGCACACGCACACACACACACACACACACACACACACACACACACACACACACTCACACACACACACTCACACACACACACACACACACACACACACACACACACACACACACACACACACACACACACACACACACACACACACACACACACACACACACACACACACACACACACACACACACACACACACACACACACACACACACACACACACGCACACACACACACACACACACACACACACACACACACCACACACACACACACACACACACACACACACACACACACACACACACCACACACACACACACACACACACACACACACACACACACACACACACACACACACACACACACACACACACACACACACACACACACACACACACACACACACACACACACACACACACACACACACACACACACACACACACACACACACACACACACACACACACACACACACACACACACACACACACACACACACACACACACACACACACACATATATATATATGGTGCTTCTCTGACAGTAACATAATTACAAGACCTATGAGTGAAGCTTGTTCATGACATCTTCAAAGTCATGCGGGAGACATTGTAAGCAACTTCTAATGGAAACAATCAGTAGAAGTATAGAAGTACTTTAGTGTGGCTAGCACCAGAAGTGATTGAGCGTGCATGGGATTGCTGAGTGTGTAGTGATGACTGTCGTAGTGACATAAAGTAATATAACACTTGCTGTATCTGCTGTTCAGGTACTGAAGGCTGAAAGACCAGATGTTGATGAGAAGAGGTCAGATCTGCTGAAGTTACAAGGTAGAGTTTATGCATACTTTTAGATTCACAGAAATGGTGTGAAGTTCATTAGAAAACATTAGTTTAAATTATCTTGTAGCATAATAGGTAGAAATGGTATACAGGGCTCGTTAGAGAAGAGGCAGACCAAGAAAGACCAGGATACATAATTTGGCTGAATGGATAGGCTTTAGGCATGAGGTTCATGGCATCTGTCTGGTAAAGGCCGAGGGAACTGATCAGTCAGTGAATGGCAACAGGTGACTCAACAACAGTTGGTGTTATGGGACTATGGTGATAGTAGATAGTGCACTGCGTGTTGTACCCCATTGGAGAAAATTTGTCTGTGTCATCTAAGTGTTAATAGCATCCATATAGGAAGCAGAAATAGTATATCTGTAATCTACATGCAGATCATCGAGTGTAGTTAAGGAGGGTTGACTTGGGACTGGCTACCTCACTCATAAAAATCTTTAGCTGCAAAATCCACCCATAAGTCTACAAAGGGTTTGGAGCAAATTGGTTGAAGACCTGTGTTGCATTATCAGATGGAAGGCTAAAGAAAAGGAAGATAGCCCTAGGTAGACCCAGACTAGTAAAATCAATACTAGAGATTTATTTTCAAAAACAGAATCCAGTGAGAAAGAGAATGTTTTTAAAGAGTGAGAAAGAAAATGTTTTAAAGAAAAATCACTGATTTCATGTTGAGGGGACAAGTTCAGCATCCAATGGCACAGTGGTCATATAATGCTAGGCCATATTTTCATTCATTGACCAATCAGAACTCAACTAATGATGTTGTCACATCAAGCTGGTCACCGTTACTTCTCAGATTTTCTGGTGTCTGTTTTGGGCTAGATTGATGTCAAATTTTTCCTTGCATCCTCAGTGATAGAGGTCATGGGGTCACTGCATTAGTCAACAGATACATGTATTTTTAGTTTATTAGTCTCCTTTTTATATGAGTTTAAAAATACTAATTAAAGGATTTTTCAGGAATTACCACGATCTGATGACTCATTTGTTTAATCCTCTCATGGCGACAGTTAAGTTGAGAAGCAGGGTGTAGACGTGTGTCAGTGGTCCATCATGTTACAGGCGTGTTCCTTGTTGGTTATAAGTAGGTGTTTTGTTATGATGAATATGTTATCATTAAACAGGTGAATTCCAGCTTCGTCTGAGGCAGCTGGAGAAGTCTCTGCTGCAAGCTTTGAATGATGTGAAGGGCAAGATTCTGGATGATGACAGGTCAGTTGTTCATCTAATAATAGTTTGACCTCTAGAATTTTTTTAAATGTTGAAATGAAAAAAAAGAGACTATCTGAAGAATGTAGTGATTATGGTAAATTTGAAACATGTGAACTCAGCAGAAGTTTGTGCAGGTAATTATTGCTTCCTGCACAGGAAAAATACGACTGAAAAAACCTCCTGGGAGTAAAAGAGTTAACATATATTTTTTTCCGGTTGAATGGGTGCTTTGGTAGGTGGCTAGCATGTATGTCAACACAGTGGGTTTAAGTGAAAATCCCCAGTGAGGTGGGTTTTTAAAAATTGAACTAGGCTTCTGGATTGACCCAACCTAAATTAATCCAAACACTTATGACAACAGGAGTGACTAAAATTCTTCTTCTTCATGTTCACCAACTGTAAACTCTGGCGGAAAGTTCTGGTTGTTCATCCACTTTTGGACTTCAGTCTTGTTCCAGAACCTGAGAGTTGCGTGTGCATCCTTTTTACAGATCTGACGCATTTTTATGCAGAATGCTGGTTCCTTGCCTCTCATGCAGATACACTCCGACTTTGCAGGAAACTCTCAATTAGTCGACTCTTACGACATGCTTTTATGTAGGCAGTGGGTCTATTCTTTTTTCCCCCCTATAATAGGGCCATTGAACTCACACAGGGAATTGAGCTAGTGAAACTAAACCTAAATAAGAATATCAGAATTTGTTCTAGGAAGTAAAAGCAGCCAGTGCCCTACTGATTTCATCACCTGCCAGGTTGGTCTGTTAAATTACAAGACTAGTACCACAGGCCTGGGTGCCCATCTCAAGGCAAGGAATTGGCATTTTTTTTTTTTAAATTGCTGTACTGAAAGAGTTAACCTTCTTGCCCCATAAATGTTAATTTGTCACTACTTTTTTATTTTTAAAATGGGATGATGATCGTAGGCAGAGGCCACTGAGACTACATAACTGTTTTGGTACTGGTTGCTGCTTGGTAGCGTTTAGACCCAGCTATAGTTATATTCAGAAACCATTTATGTTCTTTGTGACTGTCAGCATAAAAAACATTCTTTCTTGGTCAGATGGAGTGGAAGCATTTTATTCTTTGCTCTCTTTGTTTTTAATGTTTGTTGTCATTAATATAAAGCTGATCTATCGCATGACATAGTCTTCAGCCTCCTGGAGTTTTATAAAAACTGACCATGACTCCAGGTTTCTTCTGTTTCTTCTTCTTTTTCCTCTAGTTTCTCAGGGTAGAATTTCATAAAATTATAAGGATGATTTTTTTTCAGACAAAGTTTAGAAAAAGATCATTTGAAAAACAACAAAAAAAAAGAAACTATTTATTGGGTGAAAGGGATCAGTTTACTTTTTAGTCCACGTCTGGTAAGGTTTTCTGCAACTTCTGCTTCATGAGTTTGTTAGCAACATGTGTATCTTTTGTTCTTGTTCATCACTAGTATTCTGAGCCACCTTGAAACCTTGAAAACTGAGGCTGCGGAAGTAGCAAAGAAGGTCGAGGAAACGGATGTGGTGATGGCCGAAGTAGAGACAGTGTCAAAGCAGTATGAACCTCTGGCTTCTAGTTGCTCCAGCATATACTTCACCTTGGAAGCTTTGCAGCAGGTAAGAAATAGAACACTTTGTACTAGATTTAGATATCTCTTCTATATATCCCCCCTCTCTCTCTTTCTCTCTCTCTCTTTCTCTCTCTCTCTTTCTCTCTCTCTCTTTCCCTCTCTCTCTTCCCCCCTCCCTCCCCCTCCCTCTCTCTCTCTCTCTGTGTCTGTCTGCCTGTCTATCTATATCTATCTCTTGTGTGTGTGTGTGCACACATGCTTATTTTTTTCATTCACTGTTCTGTTGTGCTATCACTTTTGATATGGTATCCGATATCCAGCCCCTTTGGCTTCTCTCATCATTGTTGATTTTAAGGTTTCTCCTCTATGTCCTTGTTTCCTCACTCTAAATTCAAAATATATGTGTGTGTGTGTTCATGCGCACATGCATGATATGTATGATGAATGTAAATTTAAATACATTTACTATCCATAGGGGATTCGCGTTAGCGCAGTCGATAGGAGGCTCGCTTTCAAATCCAGCTGCGACTCGCTGCAGCCACTGTCGATGTTCGAAACCGGGCAGTTCCCGGGGTTCACCCAGCCTCTAGAAAATGGGTACCAGAGTTAACACTCCGGGGTGTATGGAGGAACGTCGCCGTAGCTACGGAGTTATGTGTGGATGGCAACACAGGCAGACAGTTTCTTATCAGCTGTCCGTACTGGTGGCAGAGCACTTATGGTTTAAAACTGTGGGTTTTTCTTTTCTTTTTTTTTTTAACTTGATATTCATTTTATGTATATTATTATATGAACAAATAAGTGAAAGGTGAGTGTTTGGAAGGGCCAAATGTATGATAGGCCTGTATGGCCAGTTTGAGACCCTTTAAAAGTAAAGTTTGTCCGCCCTGCCTGTCTGTTTCTTTCTCTTTTCTCTCTTGATGTTTTCTAATTAAAAATGCCCCAAGCTCTTATTGTAATATCCTAGCTACTCAAGCATCAGCATAATAAACACAATGGAGTATTGTAGCTACTGAACCATGGTGGCTGTCTTTACAGTAGAATAATGTGTGCAGATTTAAAGAAAATGGCGGGGGAGGGGTGTGTGTGTGTATATGTGTGTTTCTGCTTTTATAGGATTATACAAGTCCCTGTCACTGGTTGATTTCATTCCCATTTGTTGTGTTGCAGGTTCACTTCCTATACCAGTATTCACTGCAGTTCTTCTTGGAGATCTTCCATGCTACCACCAGCAACAACCCTCACCTGGTAAACACGAAAGATTACAGTGCCAGACTGTCCAGGATTACTATCGATCTCTTCATGGTAAGTTGTCATGTCTAAACTTAACCCAGTGTCTAAACAGCTTAGTTAAAGTGATAGTGTCAGCTTCATTATGCTGGATTTTATCCTATCTGGTTTGGACTCTCTACAGAGTAGCTGGCCACCTGATTAGAACATTACATAATGCACAAGCTCCATAGCTCCAGTGATGATCCCTATGGATCTGTAAAATAAATTGCCCTCTCAAACCATTAATTAATTAATTCATGTTTTGCTATTTTGTGCCACATGGGGCTTGCAACCTATTTCTCCATTCCATTCCAACCTGTGCAATCACTTCCGATATCTTGGTATCCGATATCCAACACCTTTGGCTTCTCTCATCATCGTTGGTTTTAGAGTTTCTCGTGAAGGTCCTATTTCAGTGCCTGTTTAGTAATTCTGTCTTTGAGAGGTTCTGGCAGATGCTCGAGGCTCAGAGGAAAGGCAAGACAGACATTTAATCAGAATGCTACTGGCACTATTAGTATCGGAACTCTTCACTGGCTGCTGAGGATAGTGACGGAACGCTTATGGGAATGCACAGAGTGCTGTGATGTCAATTCTGGAATCAAGTCGACTCAGCTAAAGTTTTTCGTTGTCTCTTTTCAGAAGGTGTCCGAGATGATGCCGTCCTCTCTGTCTTATAACTGTTGATACTAGTGGTTTCCCAGACATTTCTCATATTTCTTTGCCCCTTTTGAATTCATCCCCTTTTTTATTTTCGTATGAGCCAGTCAGCATGTTCTAAAAATTAACATTTCACCTTCAGAACCTGCTGCAAACAGCTCAGTTGTAAAGATCCCCCAGTCTAGTGTCTTTTCCCCCACGTGTTTAGCCTTGTAAACAATTTTCCAGACCGTCACACACAAAAAAAGACTTGAATGTCACACTTGTTACCTAAACCGACTGTTCAATACTTGACCTGTTCAGGACAGTAAGAGAAGAAAATGAGGATAGTGATTATTGTTTTGCCTTTTTTTTGGCCGTGCAGCTTCATAGAATTATAGAGAAGAACCCCAACGCAACAACATTCAGGTTAACAAAAATTACACAGTTGCATTATAGTTCATAGCTGTAGTTGTTTCACCTTATGTAGTATTTTAGTATTCATATCTTAATACTACGTAAAGGGCTTTTTTCAATGCCTTCCGTATGGAGCGATTTATATTTTATAGACCAATCAGCACTTGGTGTGTGATGCGGTCAGCATCATGCCTGCCACTTTTACTTCCTAGGACACCTTGTACCTATATTAGGCTGGGTCGATTTGATGCAAATAAACCAGACCACAAATATAACTGATTGCTGTTGGCAGCTTCGCTGTCAGTAGCAGGTTGAACATGGTCGAGTCTTACATTTCTTCTAGGAAGGAAGGAAGATTTCTGTCATTTTTGGGGTGGAGGCGTGCACGCTCGCACGAGAGACTTTTTTCAGGAATGAATCCGCTTCGTCACAGTCAAGTGTTTTTTGTCTATATGTCTAGCCTTGTTAAAGAAAAAAAACTTTTTAATGTATGATTAAAAAAAAAATTCTATCACAAGGGCAGATAACCGCTATAAGAAATAAATGTTTTTAATTTTGCCAGGAAACCTACAGCCGTGTTGGTAGAGGCATGTTGCATCAGGACAGAATCACATTTGCCATCCAGCTGTGCAGAATTCACCTTCAGAGCCTACCAAAGTAAGGAAGTAGTCGGATGTGATTTCACCTTCAAGCTGTATAAATTATTTTTCTTAATTGCTCGATTTATTTCGATGCATTTTCATTTACCGGTTTATTTAAAAAAAAAAAAAAAAAAACTTCGTATATCAACCCCTCCCCCTGTAGGTTCTGGGGTCCCATTGGGGGGGACGGGGGGGGGGGGGGGGGGGGGGACACACTGACCCCTAAGCGTCATAAAACTCGAGTAATTAAGGGTTTCTACACAGTCGGAGTACATCTGCCTGAGAGGCAAGGAACCAACAGCCTGCTTACATATAAGCCAGAGCTGTGACACGGATGTGCAAGCAGAACTCAAATTCTAGAGCAAGATGAAGTTCGGAAGCGAACAGCCAGAACTTTCCGCCAGTTTACAGTTTTTTTTTTGTAGAAAGCGGGCAAGGTGAGGTTTTTCCACACAGCTTTGTGTAGAAAGTGTGATATTATTTATTTGCTTGCATCGAACGGTTTCCAGTGTTGTTAATAATAAATCCATGACATTCATAGCATATTTTGAATTTCTGCATCGTTGATTGTAATGTTAATTTGACATAGTTTTGGTAAATGGTATGGATTAAAGTCAGGCAAAGAAATGAGATAAATGACTGGACAACTTATATGTCTAGCAGCATTTATAAGACAAATAAGATGGCAATATATTGGGCAGATTCTGAGGAGAGGTGACAAGAGAACCACCAAACAGGCACTGGAATGGGAAACAAACTGGTTAAAAACAAAACGAGGACATCCAAGAGAAACCCTAAGATGAATGTTGATGAGAGAGGCCAAGGGTGCTAAAAAGGATTCCATCCTTGATTTTGAAACAAGTGCACAGGACAGAATGGAATGAAAGAATAGACTGCGAGCCCTTGGTGAGGTGTAACAGCACATCAGGATATTGATGATGTCTGTCCACACTGTTTTTTTTATCTTGACAGGCAGGACTCACTTTCTCTTCTGCATTCATCCTGAAAAGGGTGGTTGACACATTCTGTTGCGGTTGGCAGCTAGGCTGCAAAATATGTAGGTTTCCGCCCAACAGAGCTGATTTCAGCAAACTTATAATTAGTCAGTCACCTTGTACGATATGCTTGTTAGCAGCCAGTGGGTCTGTAATTTTTTTTTCTCTTTGCAAAATTGGGCCCCTATATCTACACAGAGAGGAGGACTCCGTGATCCAGTCAACTGCCAACAGCAATCATTTATATTTGTAGTCTGGTTTATTTGCATTATCTCAACCCAGCCTTATATGGGTACATGGTAAAGTCCTGGGAAGTAAAGGCGGCCACCATGATGCTGACCACCTCACCCACCAAGTGCCAATTGGTCTTTGAAATATAGATCTAGCCTTGTGTGCCTGAAGGCATGCAAAAAAAAAAAAAAAGAGGTACACTGTAGTTATCAACGACGTGAATGTCTAAGTATGTTACAAGTGAGGTGTGAAATTAAATGCCGTCTGTATAATTATTTCAGTGAGTCCACGTATGAGACTGAGTTTGAGCACTTCATGCGCAGCCAGGAAGGTCTCCTTGCCGAAAAGTCAGCACCAACCATTCCGGGTCTGACCAGTCAGCAGGTGAGTGAGTAGCTGGTGAAAAGTCACGGGTTGGGAGGATTGATGAACAGTAACATGGGTTGGGGGGAAGGATGAAAAGTAACATTCTTTGGGAGGATTGATGAAAAGTAACATGGGTTGGGAGGAAGGATGAAAAGTAACATGGATTGGAAGGATTGATGAAAAGTAACATTCTTTGGGAGGATTTATGAAAAGTAACATGGGTTGGGGGGGATTGATGAAAAGTAACGTGGGTTGGGAGGATTGATGAAAAGTAATGTGGGTTGGGAGGATTGATGAAAAGTAACGTGGGTTGTGAGGATTGATGAAAAGTAACATAGGTTGGGAGGATTGATGAAAAGTAACATGGGTTGAGAGGATTGATGAAAAGCAATGTGTATTGCTGAACTAAAGTGTTGACAGGGTGGTTTTTTTGAATTTGCATAACAAAATAAAACTTGTTGATAATTGTAAGACAAGGGATGAGTTAAATACTAGTGCTGTGCTAGAATTATTGCCTGTCAGCTCGGTGATCATTCATAGATTTGAACACTTTTGATTTGCTTTTTTTTTTTTTAAATAATTTATTCTATGCTCCCGGTTCAATTCAGCTTTAAAAATGGGTGCCAGAAAACATCATGGGAAGTAAAGATGACCGGCGTTATACTGACTGCACCACTCGTCAAATTTTAATTAGTTTGTTTTGTGAGAATTGCACAGTGTCTCAAGATTTTGTAGAAACACTTTTTTTTTCTTTAACTAAAAATCCCAGAAGTACGGAAACAGTCCATATGGGGTTGTGCACTGGTTTTTTGTCACTTTAGGCTTGATCAGTTTTCATTAGTCTTCGTATGTGGAACCTTTTCATGCTATTGGCGTATTATGTATATGGTTCCTGATCTGTTGTTGTTGTTTTAACAGATCTGTTGGCACTTAATGGTTGGTCCGGTCAACATCAGCGTGCCACCTTTACTTGCCATGACATTTCCTGGTACTTTTTAAGTTGGGACAACCTAAATCTGCCTTAATGTGGATTTTAACATAAGACCTTCAGTTTGGCAGGCATGTATCTAGCCACTGCGCTACTAAAGCTCGCCATGACAATTTGCAGTGGAGGTGTTGAAATGAGTGTGCGTGTGCGCTCGGGAGAGGGGGAGAGACCTGTTTTAGTATCTCTAAGGCTCTGAAATGACTTGATTGCTCCTGACATACAAGAAGCAAATGTTACAAAAACCATTAGTTGTATCATGTCAGTTGATCTCTTGGATAATAGCAGTATCCTTCCAGTAACCTTCTTAGATGAGGACAAAAGACAGTGGGCACAGTTGGTATGGGGTACATAGGAAAAATCTTCACACAGTCAAAAGTTTGAAAAAGTAGGCCTCAAACTACTTCCCTGGCAAAATTGTTAGAAGTAAAATCCTAATCCAGGACCCTATTGTAGGAAGAGAAAGAATAAACCCACTTTCCCTTTAACAAGCATGTTGTAAGAAATATGTCCCCTTCAGAGTCGGAGTGCATTTGCCTGAGTAGCTGGTTATAATGTCTCCTGTCTCGGGCGGCACTCAAAGCCACTCCTCTGTAAAAAGGAATGAAGGAGACAATGTTGTCACTGCCATTAGCATAGGAGATTACCTTTTGTAAAATGAAAAGTAAATGTGACCTTTATGTTTATTATATGTCGGATATATTCTGTCTAACTCTGAATGTGGCCATATAACTGTTTTTGTTCTCTTATTATTGTTTAAACAGCATGGTGCTCTTGTAAGGCTGAGCAAGCTTCCAGCTTTTAGGAATGTCATGAGCGAGGTTGCCAGCAACCCTGTAAGTACTTTTGTTGTGGTCACATTTGAATCACATAAAATTTAACAGTTAACCTGGATTGTCTTTATATTTTTCCTGTGAATTACATCTTATTGCCTGCATCCCCATTCAGTGACTGGAATAGTGATGATATTTTAATAGGAAGTTAATCAGATTTGTCATTAATTTTTTTTGCAGTTTTATTACCCTTATTTCTCCTATTTTTCCATAGACCTTGATCTAGTACTATAGAGTCTCTAACCTTGTCACTTTTATAGTCATCAAATGTCATATAGGGTCTAATTATTTACTCAACAAATCATCCTCATTGCATATTGAACCATCAGTAAGTCCTTGGATTCTCACCTCAGTAAATCCTGCAGCATGTGGCAGCTGATGACTTTCATAGCTTTTGTTCTGAAAACATCAATAATCCTGTTATATTATGCATTAAATTACAAATAAAGAAATTATGACATGCATTGAAAAGGTTACCAAGTACAGTCCTGGGAAGTAAAGGCAGCAAACCTGATGCCGATGAAATCACCAACCAGTGCTGATTGATTGGTCTATAAAATATAGGTCTAGCCCTATTTGCCCAGTGCGCCTGAAGGATTAAAAAAGGGTCCTTAATTTTTTTACTTTATTGGCAAGGCATAAAAGCCTGAACAAAATCTGGAACTCTAAAATGTCTTGTTTTAAAACTAAGTTACATATTTCATATTTTCATTTCTAATCTGTTTTAACTTTTAATATATATGAGTGAAATTGGGAGAACCGCTATAGACACGGAACAAAAGTTAAATGCATTTGAAATTAAATGCCGAGCAAAATGTTGCCACAAGTAACAACAGTTATAAGACAAAGATTATGGCGCCTGTATTGAAACCTCCTGAGAAGAAATGAGCAGCAGGCATTACATGAGAAATAAAGGGACTGAGGAAGTAAGGATGTCCGAACAAAACCCTAAAATGAAGGAGGATGAGAGAGGCCAAAGGTGCTGGACTGGATGCTAACCATGATATTGAAGGAATTGCAAAGGATAGAACAGAATGGAGGAACAGAGTGCGAACCCTGTGTGACATATAATGGCACAAGACAGTGTATATATGCATATGATGCCACTAACGAAAGAAATGTTGTGAAAGGAACTGATTATCTTTGTTGTGTGTTTCAGGAATTCAGTTCATGGCTGGAGAGCTCAACCCCTGAGCACGATGTTCCACAGATGTGGGTGGAGGACAAGCAACTGAGTATGTTCTGGCGTAGCATTTTGCACACTACTGCATTTTTTCTCTCATTTGCTGCTTAATTACGGCACAGACCTCTCAAGGAGATCTAGGTTGTGACAACTTTCTGTTGTGAAAAACAATATGTTATTCTCTGCAATTTTTCTTGCTCAAGTTCTTATCTGGATAAGTGGAATTTCAGATAAGAAGAACCATTTCTAGGGTTCCCCATGAGTTCTGCTTATAGGTCTGCACTGTATTCAGTTACAACTGTATTTGTTTGATTCTGTAGCCTAGATGTTAGCAAACACATTTTACAGTCTTCGTCTTCAGTTTACTAGGGTTTGATTTCCACAGTGGGCAGTTTGAAAACTTACCAACTTACCATTATCATGGCTTTTGGATAGTGGTACAAGAGTCCCACCATGGAAGAGATTGGGACCTCACTTCATGTTTCCAAAGACAGACATATTATATGCACATATCCACTGCTGCCAGTAGTGGTTAAGTACTCTCGTAATCGGAACTCTGCGCTTGCTGCTGAAGATGAAGATGGAGTGCTTATGGGAATGTCCTGAGTGCTGTGATATCAGCACTTAACTCATAACTCATAACTGCAACCAGCAGAGGAAACTGCACATACACAAAACTATCTTTCTTTAGTCATCTTCTTTTCAAGACGTGTTTATGATATGTGAAGAAATTTTTTTTTAGAAGTCAAATTATACTAATTATTTTTGTGTTTGAAAAAATCTCTCTCGGTTAAGAACAACCTAAATAGTAGACACTTATTTCAAAAAGCCTAACCATGCATTGGTTTGATTTATCTTTTCTGGAATCCTGTTTAAATCTTTCAGTCCTAGGGAGTTTAGCATCATAGGTCCAGGGGGCATCTTGAGTTCATTTGGCTTCCAGGAAGGAAACCTGTGAACGTAAGATGCGTTCTTTGGGACTGAAAGAGTTATGTGTTAACTGTAGTCCAGTTTTGGTCATGAGTTCTGCATTCTGAATTGTGTACACAGGTAGCATAGGAAAGGCGGTCCATGGCCTGCTGGTCATCCATGCTCTCAGACAAGACAGGCTCACAGCCATGGCCAGGATATTTGTAGAGAAGGTGCTGGGAACCGAGTTTGTCCATGTGGCCGCTAGAGAATTGAATCTGGCTGCCATCTGTGAAAATGAGGTATGTTTTGTATGTGTGTGCTCCCTGTGCGCTTCTGGGGCCCCTTTATGGGAAACACAAGAATAGACCAATTCTACCCAAAAGCTTGTTGTAAGAGTAGATGACTGATGGGGAGCTTGATTCGAAGTCAGAGTGCATCTGCTTGAGAGGCAAGGAACCATCAGTCTGCATACAAATGAGTCACATCTGTATAACAAATGTGCACGCAACAGTGAGGTTCTTGAACTGGACTAGAATCCAGAAGGGGACAAACAACCAGAACTTTCTGTTAGAGTTTTCAGCCAGTGCATGTGAAGAAGAAGTATCTATGTGCATTTAGGCTTTTGAGTTATGATTTGGGTTATCTTCATGGCACTCCGGACATGTCCATAGGTGCTCAGATTCCCCTTTCAACATATACATCAGCGTTTCGTGGTTGGTAGTCCCATTCTTATTTTGTTTGTAAGGACTTCTCATGCATTCGGTGTGCTTCTCGTGCCTGGCTGTGCTGATCTTTTCTCCCAATTTTTACACTCTTATCAAAGATGCGGGTGTGCTGCTTCCAAAATCCTCTGATCATCCTACCTCTCTAGTTACAATTTAGGCTCTTGTGGCTTTCATTGGATGCTAGTCTTTGAGCATGAAACATTTAGGCAACTCTAAAAGACATCATCTTCCTCTTCTTTCTCACTTTGTTTTTTAACCTGTTCATGAGGTATGGAAAGAGGTACAAGATTCTGCTTCTTGCTTTTCTGACCACTTTTACTATACACACATTATGGTATTGTAGTTTGTCCGATGTTTCTTCTCATCTTGTTCTTGGTCTACCTCTTGCTATTTGTCATTCTCCTCTTTTAGTGTCTACCTTTTTTGGTATGATGTCCACACACACACAAATTTGTCTAGGTGGGCTGACCACTTGATTTTCTGTCTTTGTATGTAACTTATAATTGGTTCTAAATATTTTTCTGCCCTTTTCCGATTGTTTTTAAACCTAGTACATATAATTTTTGTGTTAACTGGTAAACTTTTTAAGAGGAAGAAGGTGGAGATGGGTCGGACATGTTTGCAAAATGCCCATAACATTTTGGCAGTGACAGCTCTCCAGTGGACAGCAGATGGGAGAAAAAATAAGATTTGGATGACTTGAGGAAACCTAGAGAAGCACAGCAGAAAGGGAAAGAAAGTAATGTAAAGGGAGTCACCACTTCAGAGCGACTAGACATTCGCTGTGGATCGGAAGGTCGTGAGTTTGCTCCCTGGCAGAGGTGGACTTTTTTCAGAAATTACATTGGCTCCCAGGTCGACCCAGCCTTGAGTGGGTACCGGGAAGTAAAAGCGGCAGGCGTGACGCTGACCAAATCACCCATCTTGTCCCGATTGGTCTATACAATATAGATCTAGTCTCATATGCCGTATACGCCTAAAAGCGTGGAAAAGGGACTTTTATTTTTTATTTTTATTTTTATTTTTTTCCAACTCTTGTGGGGGAAACGGAGGCAGCCTGTTAAACAAGATTGCATTTTTTGTCTGTAAATTCTGTGCAAAAATCTCGAGCCGATACATGGCACTCTGGTACTGGGCTCACCTTGAAATTTTTTTCAGGCAACTGGTTTCATGTATTTTGGTCTTCCTCTCATTGTTATATGGCTGAGCATTACCATATGTGATTATTTGTTATATTAAGTTATTTGTGAGTGAAACATTTTATACAGTATGTGTTAATCAAGGTTTAAACTTTATTTTTTTTTTTATCTTTAAAAGTAGGAGTGCTTCTTGTCACCTGTTTCAGATCAAAGGAGCCACACCTGTACTGATGTGCTCCGTCCCAGGTTATGATGCCAGTTCCAGAGTAGATGACCTTGCTGCAGAACTGAATAAACCGATTACATCCATTGCTATTGGTAGGCACTCTCTTTCGTTTAAAGCAGCTGTTTTGTTATAGTGCAGATTAATCATTTCCATGAATACCATACATTTTCATCATCCAGTTATGTTGATAGTGCATACATAATGCTTGTTAGCAGAGTCATCACCTGGCTTGTTTCTCACTCTTAATTTTTAGAATATGATTGGATAAAATGTAAATGAAAATTGGAGTCTGCATGTTATCTGTGTGATTGTGTGAGAGAGAGAGAGAGAGAGAGAGAGTGAGTGCGTGCGTGCGTGCGTGCGTGCGTGCGAGCGAGCGAGAGAGAGAGAGAGAGAGAGAGAGAGTATATATATATATATATATATATATATATATATATATATATATATAATATATATATATATATATATATATATATATATATTGTTTTCAACAGAGAGAAATCTACGAACATCTTTTCAATGTAAACTAAACTGTCCTGTAACTGTTATTATCTACTAAAGTTTATTTGATGAATACACTTTTATTGCTAAATTTTCCAGTGGTATTTTTTCTTCCTCTGTTTCTCTTTTTTTTTCCTTCTAAAATTTCATGCCTGATTTACATGTAAGGTCTTATGATATAATTACCTGTTTTTTTTTTTTAAATTCAAGTTCCTCTTTAGTTCCATACAAATTTGCTTATGGTATATACTTATTGGACCAATTTTCACTTTTAAATGGGTCTGATACTTTGACCATGAAATGCCATATGGGTTTAGGAGGAGAACAGTAAAAAGTACTGGAAGACATGGTTTCTGCTAGAAGAAGCAGTGAACAGCAAGCACAAATGTAGACACATGATTTTGGTGATACCTTTGGTTGAAACTAAATGAGGAATAGATTAACAGGGAATCAGCTGTATTTCCAGTGTGGCATAATAGGGGCAATGCACTGTAAACGGACCTGATACACGATGATGAACCCTCTGTTTAGTCTGCTCTTTTTGATGATAATTCCCCCACTAGATTCATAACATTCCTGTGGAGGATCCTTGACCTGTTAAAAGAAAAAAGAAAGGGGGGGGGGGAGAGATAGGCCTGTTGCCCCCTAACAAACATGTTGTCACAAGTGGCTAATGAGGTGTCTGCTAAAGTCAGAGGTGTTTGGCTGAACAATGCAGCTGTTGCAGCCTAGCTGTAAAGGACAACACAATGTGCCAGCTGCCTTTTTAGAGGTGAATGCAGAATATTAAAACCAAGAGTTACAGAAGTGGATAAAGTACCTCCAGATTACCCTCAGAAGAACTTTCTGTTCAGGTTTCTGCCTCCTCTTTCTCCTTCCCTTTGCACATTGTGTATGTTAAAGGGAGTACATTAACAGTTTGAATTGTAATTGTCCTTGTGTAGGTTCTGCTGAAGGCTTCACCCAGGCTGACAAAGTGATCAACTCTTCTAGCAAGTCTGGCCGATGGGTGATGTTGAAGAATGTCCACCTGGCACCTCAGTGGCTTGTCCAGCTGGAGAAGAAGCTGCACAACCTGCAGGTCCACCCTAGTTTCAGGCTCTTCCTGACAATGGAGATTAATCCCAAGGTGACTGACTATACAAGAGCTGTTTTTGTTAGTGTTCTTGAGGCTGTGAACTGTTTTGTCCACATGTCCAGACCTTCTGCCTTCAGGCAGCAGAATATGCTAGTCTGTTATTATTATTATTAAATATCTTTTATAAGTAATTTTAAAGAAAACTTATATTGACAAGCTCCCTACAGAAAATTTTAAAAACAAACAACCAGATGTTGAGAATGATGAAATTAATTGTGTTATGAATCACTTTTTAACATGAAGGTGTGATTTGTCAGTCCCTTGAAATTCATGTTTAAGAGGTTTTACTTTGTGCACTTTAGCAAATATGAGGTATTGGTTTCTTTTAAAAATGTTTAAAATCTTATATAGCAGTTGGAAATTGCAAAGGTAGGCCATAAGGCACGGTTTTGCTGGCAAATATTTTTTGAAAGGGGGAAAGGGGGAGGGGGGGGGGGGAAAACGAACCACAGGTGGGGAGAGCCTTATATTACACTATCTTGGATGGAAATACTGTGGCCAAGATGAAGAATTAAGCCAGTTGACTCAGATCTTTGTGTTTCAGCTGCCAACCAACACACGTGCTGGCCGAGTGTTTGTGTTTGAAAACCCCCCACCAGGTGCCCTAAAACGAATGTTGCTGAAAGAAACCCACAGTGAGGAATTCTATTTATGGCTTTGGAAGGATTGCACAGAACAGAATGGAAGACTATACTGTAAGCCTTATTTAGTATATAACAACACAACGAGATAACCGCACAAAGAGATGGTGATCAAGAGCAGACAGCTCAACAGCTTTAGTATCAACAGACTAATCTCATTTGTTCTTGGCTAGTTTAAAAAAAAAAAATTTTTTTAATTTATATTTTCTTTTTCTGATCATCTTCTCATATTTTCCCAGTTAAACCCTTGTCTTCCCTTTGCCCGTCTGCTCTCTAAATAAAGGTATTACTGAATTATCTTGCTTATTTTGTAACAGGCACCCAATGAAAGAGCACGTCTGTACTTCCTTCTGGCTTGGCTGCATGCAATCCTTCAGGAGCGTATGCGTTACACTCCCCTGGGCTGGGCCAAGAAATACGAGTTCACTGAGTCAGACCTGCGTGTGGCTTGTGATATGCTGGATGTGTGGATCGATTCTGTGGCAATGGTGAGCTAGCTGAGAGATTCTCTTGTCTGTATTTGTTGTATGGTTCTTATTTGTTCCTTGTGTTGCAGGCCGACCAGCCTTCTATAAGCAAAAGACATCGTTTACTAGAACGTTTATTGACAGCACAAAAGGAGTCCATTAGTTTTTTTTCTTGGTTTTGTATGTGTGTGTGTGTGTGTGTGTACTTTGTGGGTGTCCTTGTAATCTTGATTCTCTCTCCTTCCACTCCTTTCTTTTCACCCTCTCTATGTTGCTGTTAAATTATATCTCCATCTTCCTCAATCTTCTCTGCTTTTCTCTGTACACATGCAGCACACACGCACATACACACACATTCTTTCATCCTGTCTTCCTCTTCCACTTTTCTTTTCTATTTCTCTTCCCCCTATCTCTGTCCAATCTCAATCTTTCTTAGGCTCTTCACTGTCCCAGACAGTATATATTGCATCTTTGAAAGTAAAACACACATAATATGCTTTTAATATTTTGGTTAAAGTTCTCTAGAGGGATCTGTAGTGAAATGATTAAGGACTAAGTTTAAAATGAACTCTTACACAGAGATGTCTGATATAAACAAAACACACAGACATATCTGATATAAACAAAACACATAGACATGTCTGATATAAACAAGACATACAGACATGTCTGATATAAACAAGACACAAGTTGACACACCTGTTCACACAAATGTTATATAACTTTTAAATAATTTAGAATTTTATCTTTTTGAAAATGTGATGCAATTTTCCTCAGGGACGTACCAACCTGCCACCAGAGAAGGTCCCTTGGGATGCCATCAGAACTCTACTGTCAGACTGTATCTATGGTGGTAAAATTGACAATGCCTTTGATCAGGTATAATTTTGAAACATTTTTACTATCTTCTTCCATATAAGGCCGAAAATAAATGCTAGGTGTGTTGTCTCCTAAATTACTAGCAGGCCTCATCTTTGCGTCATATCTGTCCTTGCTGTATGCATGCGATGGCAGATATAAGGCAGATATTAATGTGTACTGTAACCCAACATCAGTCATGCATGTGCTGTAAGCCTCTCCCTAGCTGTCATCTGGGGCCCTAAATTAACTTAACATTTGAACAGGATTTCTGGGACTTGCCCTGGATGATTGTCATCCTAATGGTGGCACTTTGTATCAGCAAGTGTTATTCGCTCATCGTGTAGTCCTGTTAGGGTTGAACGTCACTCAATCATGCATGTAAAAAAAAAGGCACAATATGCATGGTTCAAAACTGTAAACTCTTTAAAACCAGTATTGTTTGTTCTGTTTACATTGTATTCAGTTATTTCTTGATTTTGTGGCGTATTGTCACTATCCTGGATAAAAATGTGTCCCCTGGATTGCTTAAAGTGGATCAGTGAATCACTTTCCTCATGTCTATTTCATGAAGTTACAATCCTAGCCCTTTTAATGTTTTTCTTTCCAGTGCTTCACTGCCCATTGAAGAACAAAGCGCTCAGCCAGCTAATGACAAGCGATCCTAAACTGGAAAATATTCTGCAGCTCCATCCAGATCCTTCCCAACATATTCATCTTTGTCTCTAATTCTTTTTTTTTTTTTTTTTTCTCTCTATATCTTTCTGCCGTATTTCATTAGTTTCAGTAAAAAAAAGCATACTTGTTACACGGTTCAGTTTTTTATAAATATGTGCCCTGTCCAGCAGCTTCATTACTTCACCTTTTTATTTTGTTGGAATTTGTTCACTTTTAACACTGCAACCAATATCTGCTGTTGTGATTCAGTGGTCCATGATGAGACATTGTTTGCAAAATCCTTGATCTGCCGGCCCTGAAGTAGTTATTTATTGTATCAAAGCTACTTTATGGTTGACGTGAGTGTAGCTTAAGTGTTGATAATGTTTCTTTTTAAACGTGCTTACCTAATATATCCTGTCTGTGTGTTTTTCCAGCGCTTGTTGAACACATTTGTGAACAAACTGTTCACTCCCAAGAGCTTTGAAGCAGATTTTATATTGGTTCATGACATTGATGGCGTCAAAGGGAAACACGTTTTGATGCCAGATGGAGTGAGGTAGGCTTGGCTTCTTTTTTTTTTTTCTAGTCTTCTTTTCCCGACCTAATAAAGAAATGCTCTTGATTGCAGTCATATCTAGTCATTCTTTGTAGGATGATTTTGTTTGTTCATGTTAGTGGTTTTTTTAATCTTTATTTTAATGTCTTCAGTACAGAGCAGCGCATCATTTGTTGATTTATATTTCTATGATATCCTTTCTTACTTAAACTGAAGTACCTGGGTATCATTTTTGATAGAAGCATGTCCTTCAGGGATCATGTAGAGGCAGTTGCGGTGAAATGCCAAAAAGGACTCCGTGCTTTCAAGATTATATCAGCAATGGACATGGAACAA
Organism: Candidula unifasciata; assembly: GCA_905116865.2. NCBI lineage: Eukaryota > Metazoa > Mollusca > Gastropoda > Stylommatophora > Geomitridae > Candidula > Candidula unifasciata. Next base: position 76,258 of record CAJHNH020002154.1, read on the forward strand.
AGAATGTTGTTCACAATGTTCCAACATGTGATCCTGTCGGTAATAGATTATGGACTTGGAATGCTTACCATATCAAAGAGTCAGCTGATGAAACTTGAACGCACACAGAATAAAGCCATGCGGGTAATTCTGGGATGTGTTTTTTTCCATCGAACACCGGCTGTGAATTCCAGTGGAAGGTCCCGGTTAATCGTCCGCTTGGACTTTTGGCCTTCACCTGGACCTGATTTTTGCGTGTACAACCGTTTTTAATTTCCCTGCCTCTTGGGCAGCTGTACGCCGACTTCGAAGGAAGACGTCAGGCCTATTTCTAGGGTGACTGTGGCCATTGTTTTGTGTGGGTCGAGACTGCCTGATTTGTGTGGTGTCTGCCTTGTCTCCTTCGCCGCAGGCATTGCCCCCGGAGTACCCCTTTGGGGCAACCCCCTGTGGAACAGTTGGCCCTCAAGGGAAGGCAGGGGCAGATCATGGGCATTCCCCGCCATCCAAGGAGGCTTCCATGCATGCAGAGCCGGCACATGGCGCTCTGGTTCTGGGCTCACCCAAGGAATCGTCACGTCCTGCACATGCCTGCTTAACCTCACAACCGTATCAGGCCTCCCGCTCGACAGGGGCTGCGCCCTCTGGAAGTCAGCGGGGAGCAGCCCGTTGGTTTTGGACTTTTGTGACCACACAGATAGGTACATTAGCCCGGCAGAATTTCACATCCTGAATCAGGCATATCGTTATCAGTTTTGTCCCAACACTCGGGCGAGTGGGGTCTTTGGGTATGGACATTCGGCCTTTTGCATTTCAGTGCAAATTTTGATGGTCAGATTTTGATCCGTATGATCTAGTTTTGTCGGACATTTAGGCTTAGCCATCCGATGGATGGTTGCTGTTGTGGTGTACCACAGCGCGGTGACGACGACACTGAGGGTTAACCGAGGATGTACGTGACTGGCCAGCCTATGGATGGTTGCTGTTGTGGTGCACCTCAGCTCGGTGACGACGACACTGAGGGCCAACCGAGGATGCACAAGGATGGCCAGCCCATGTATGGTTTCTGTTGTGTTGCACCTCAGCGCGGTGACGACGACACTGAGAATTAACCGAGGATGAGCATTGAGCAATGTTCTCTTTACTCAGCAGTCTTTTAACCAAGGGTTGTGATTTTAGCTGTACTTTTGTCGAACCTACTCATGTTCCTAATGAGTTTTGATAACATTTTTCACCCAAGCGTTTGGGGGCGGGCTGGTGAGAGCCACAAGGACACATCACCTCTGGGGGCCGCCAAACTCCGAGATCCCCTGACAGCTCTGTTAATGCTCATTTGAGACATTATCCGTGGCGCACGACGAGGACGTGCTGTAGGGGTCTTGCGTGAGGTTCCGTACAACCAGGATAGTAAAGGACTGGCACCCGAGTGACGTACGGAGTATCTCCTTATACACATCATGTTGGACTTAACTTCCCCTCACGCCTGTGACATAAATCACCGCGCCACATTCTGGGATGTATAAGAGATACCCCGGTAGTATGTATGAGGTATATACTTGCACTGCCTACTATTGTTAATAGGCTCAAAGTTCTGCAAGCAAAGTCATATCTCAGATTAGTTGCAGACAAGAAGCACCTCCTGCATGAAGCCCTGGGTACAGCTAAGGGTCACAGACTGAAAAGAGAAAAGTCTTGGAAAGCGCAAGCTGAGGACATAATTGGACAGATGATGCTGCAGAATCAGAAGTTCAGCAAATGATTCATGAAAATTCTCGCCGAGGTTATGTGATTATCTATACAGATGGCTCTGTGTTGAGGGACAGATGAAGTGCATGGGGTCCATAGCAAAAGCGAATGGACGTCGCTTGGTGCAGCAAAGTCTGGCATATGATATCACAACGTCTAGTTTGAGAATGGATGTGGAGGCAGTTACTGTTGCCTTCCACTGGCTTGAGAATCAGCTGTGCACACATGCTGTAATTGTAACTGTCTCGCAGAGCATGTTGAGAAAGGTGGAGACCGGCAAGCTCCGTGCTGCTAAAGATGGGACAGAGCGCTTATGGGGGTGTCCCGACTGCTGTGATGTCCATTCTTAATTCAACATTTAACATTCCTTTCTTACTTTCTTATATCAAACTAGTTGTTCCATATTAATCCACTCTTCACTAGTTGTTAATTTAACTTGTTTGCCTCACTGTGTTATTTTAATTCATTCGGACCCAAATATCCATTAGTTTAAGTAACAACCTCTTATGATATAATGAGTTAAAGTGACTTCTGTCTGAGGCTGAAAGAGTTATAATGAAGGAAAAAAAGCCAAGTCACAAAAAGTTCATTAGTTTATTGCAATTCTGTGCTGTTCACTTATTTCTTCACCTGTTGTTTTTATGAGTGGTTCATCTACACCACCAGGACATCACACAAGCAATAAGTACCCGATGACACAAAGTGCGGATAAGGATCACCTGTGGAGAGGTCCCAGAAACTCCTTTCAGCCGTTAGGCCATTTCTGGCTATACTCAGGGCCATATCAAATGGCCAGGAGCTGCTCAAAAAACAAAATTGCTGCAATGATTTTTCAGAACATTGAAGAAGTAGGATCCCAATGCTGTCATAAAATCATAAAATTCCTCAAACTAAAAGGCAAAATGCTTGCTGATGTTCACTGCGAGATGACACCACTCTTGTGTGACTCCTGACTTTCTTTTTTAAAAAAAAGTGATGAACCCAGTTTAAACTTAACTAGAATTATCTTGCACTGGAATCCACAAGTCAAAGGAATATGATAGACACATGAATGCGTACATGCGTTTTCGCATACACAAACACACAAGCATGCATGCGCCTGTGTAAACGACGTACAGAAGTGAGTTATTTAATTCTGATGGTCCACTAAGTCACATCCCCATGCCCACTGGTGGGCTGCTGACCGTCAGTAAAATAACACTGATCAGACCATTCTAAAAGTACAGTGATGGAATTGGAGCTGTTAAAAAAATGCACTGAAATGGAAAGGGGAGCCGCCATTGTCTAGCGGAAGGTCATGGGTTCGGTTCCTGGCGAGGGCCGGATTATTTTTCAAAAAAATTACTTTAGCTCCCAGGCCGACTCAGCCTTGAGTGGGTACCAGGTACAGTCCTGGGAATTAAAGGCGGCCGGCGTGATACTGACCACATCACCCACAAAGTGCCGTTTTGTCTAAAAAATAAAGGTCTAGCCCTAAATACCGTAAAAGCCAGAAAGGCGTAGAAAAGGGTCCTTTATTTTTTACTTTAACTGAAATGGGGAACTGATCATTGCAGAGATAGCTAGCGTAGTACAACTGAGTTAATAAACTCTGAGCTAGAGAGAAGCATAACATTGACACAATGTCCTTTGAAAGAGAAATGAAGAAGAAAGATTTTTATGTTCACTGGCTGGCACCAACTGGCTCAGAGTACTTCCTTTAGCTTGTATCGTTGTGTAATCAGTTGTAAGATCCCTTGCAAAATCAGTTTAATATTGGCTGTATTTCTTTTCACTGAGTGAGTTAAAACACGTGTTTCTTTCAGACTGAGTTTGATTATGAATGTATTTTTATTATTATTATTATTTAGTTGTAGATTGAGTTTGATGTGCATATTATTTGTAGACTGAGGTTGGTCATTACCACATAATTTTTATTTTTCATTTTAATAGACGCGAGCAGTTTGTCCAGTTTGTTGAAAACATGGAAGGCTCTCAGACACCATCATGGCTAGGTCTGCCCAACAATGCAGAGAAAGTTCTGCTTACGACACAAGGTGGGCTGCTCTTCCCTCAGTTTTGTTTCTATATGGTATAAGTGTGTCCTCGTTTGAAATGGATTTCTGGCACACATGATATCGTGAAAGAATCATGCATCGCACTGTGCTGTAGCAGTATGACAATTCAGAACTGGCTGTTAAACATGCATTCCTACTTACACTAATCATTTTGAAATATTGCTTAAGTTAATTTCAGAACAATATATTTTTCTTTTCAGTTCTTTCTGCATTCACTCTTAACAGGACAGTTGACATACTATGTTTTAGTTTACAGCTAGGCTGTGTTCATCTTCACCGTTTGGCCCAACGCATCTGATTTCAGCAAATCTCTAATTAGTCACCTCACAGAGCTTGCTTGTTAGGGGGGCAGTGGGTCTGTTCCCTGGCCACTTCTCTCCCCCTGCCCCTTCTACCCCTCTCTCTTTTTTCTCTCTCTCTCTTTCTCTCTCTGTCTCCAAGTTAAAGCCCTTGAACCCACATGAGGACAGAGCACCCTGGTAATCTTCTTTTTGTCTTTGACATGAAGTTCCCCCCTTTGTCTTTGACATGAAGTTCCCCCCTTTTTTTTTGACATGAAGTTCTCCCTGAGTGGTTTCTGACTCTGTTTTGGAGAACAGGGAATAGACCTTCTGCCTCCCTAAAAAATAAAAAATAAACATTTCATAGGAGGCGAGTAATTAAGAGGGTTTCCTTCAAAGTTGAAGTCCATCTAACTGAACCGCCTGGAACCAACAGTTTGCATACCAATAAGCCAGAACTGCAAAACTCATGTTCTGGATCAAGACTAATATCCAGTAGTGGACAAACAACCAAAACTTTCCACTGGAATTTACAGCTAGTGGATGCTAAAAAGAAGACAGGAAGTTCTATGATTTGCCAGTCTTCACTTTGTTTTTGACAGGAAGTTGTATGATTGCCGATCTTTCCTTTGTCTTTGATATTAGTTGTATGATTGCCAGAATTCCTTTCCTCTTTCTTCAACAGGAAGTTATATGATCGCCAGTCTTCAATTTATCTTTGACAGGATGTTCTGCGATTCTCATTATGATTACCAGAAAGTTGTGTGATAGCTAGTCTTTCCTTTGTCTTTGACAGGAAAGTTATGTGATGCTTGCCAATCTTTACTTTATCTTTGACAGGAATGTGTATGCTTGCCAGTCTTCCTTTTGTCTTTGACATGAAGTTGCATGATTGCGAGTCTTTGTTTTGTCTTTTATTACAGTATGTGAATTATTCAGTGTCTTCACTTTGACAGAAAGTTGTATGATTGCAAATCTGCCAATTTTCTTTTTACAGAAAATTGCGATTATCTGTCTTCACTTTATCTTTGAAGAAGGTTGTATGATTGTCAATGTTTCCTTTTTCTTAGACAGGAAAGTTGTATTTGCCAATCCTTACTTCTCTTTGACAAACAGTTGTATCATTGAGAAACTTAACCTTTTTTTTTTTTCTCTCTATTTTGTAGGAAGTTGTATGATTGCCAACCTTCTCCGTATGCAACTTTTGGAAGGGGACGTCACTGTCTCTCCAGATGAACATAAACGAATGGCAGACGGCAGGCCAGCTTGGATGAGAACTTTGCACACATCAGTCAGTTCCTGGCTACATATGGTCCCATCGGTATGTCTCTCAGCGTTGTTAGTTTTCAGAGAAATGTGGATTATTATGTTGTTTTGTAATTTCATAATTGCTGTGTTTTTTGTGTGTGTGTGTGGTTACGTACATCTCATCAGTGAATAGGCCCATTACAGAACATTGCTCTCATCACGGCATGCCTGCAAGTTTCTCTTTCTCTAGCAGATTCCCCAGCCCTCTGTGCTTTCACGACCAGTGCATCTTCAGTGTCCTGAGTCCATCTTGTTTGAGGGCTGTCTGCCTGTGTGTACAGCTATTTATCAAAATACCTGAGAAACATGTCTCAGAAAATCTTTAATGGTTGTTAATTGTTTGAGCTCAGAGGATCACAACTGCCCTAATGATAACAAAAAAAAACAAAAAACAAAACACAAAATCAGATTTCTTTATTTTACATTAAGTAAAAATAATAAGTACTGTCACATATGAGAAATGTATTGCTACTTGTAAAGAATAGTCAAATACATAATGGCACTTGAACAAGGAGTAAAAGATTCTGTGTGCTTTTAGTGTAAGTATGTGCATTTTTTTTAAAATAACAAAGCGGCCATATTACAAGGTTACAAAAGATATTTATGTTAGAAATACATTTTTATATACCTTGCTAGTTTTGTTAATACTGTCAATAAATATTTCTCAAGGTTATGAGTCAAAGATGAAGAGATGCAATGTTAACATTGTTCTGGTGCGGTTATTTCTAATGCATGTGTGAGTTTCTGTTTGATACACTGATTTCTGCCATCATTTTTATGTGAGGGCATCAGGCTATTACAAGCTTTTTTTTTTTTTTTAAATACTTATTGTTGCCATATTTGTTATAGTTTGTTTGATGTTGAGCATATGATCTAACTTTGTTCAAACAATTTATTGATTTGACCAGGAAAATGATTTGGAGGTAATACTATAAAACTTAACAATTCCAAATTCCTTTTTCCTGGCAAGATTCCCTTTTTATTTGCTAAGAACTGGTAAATTGTTACTTCTAAGAAATGGCAACAGACCCTGACATCCACACCCTGGCTTTTTATGTTTGTTGTCCGTATGGGTTCATATTTGAGTGGGTTGGTTTTATTCTTGACATGTTCAGTTGTATAATGTTGTTGTTACTTCATGTGGGCTCTAGGGTCCCATTGTGAGGAAAAAGAATTGACTCCTTAAACCTCTTAACATGCATGTCCTGAAAGGTGGAAAATTAAAGGTTTGCAGAAATCTGATTTGTTGGGCCAACAGACACAGATATCACAGCCCATCTGTAAACCACAGCACAGCTTGGTCAATTGTCCTTTTTAAGGGCAAATGGGAAAAAAAAAAGTATTTTACTCCAGTCATGTATATAATTCATTGTTGTTGTTTTAGTGAAATTGAAGTCCTATAATCATAAAGTGTTTAGTGTCCTTGCTCACAATTGAAGCTGATCAGAGTTTCATTTGAAGTGTGGCATGGTTTTGTGGGGAGGGTAGCTTCATCAGAGTTCCAGAGATTGATCTCTGATGTTTTGAGTTGAATTATGTCAAGAAATGACACCACAGCACCTGAGACAATCCCATAACCTCTCCGCTCTGATCTTCAGCAGCCATTAACAGTGTTCCAGTACTGGTAGAGCCAGGAGCAGCTTATTTTTGTGTGTGAAGAAAATGAAAGGGTTAGTTTCATTGCATAGAGTTGTATCCCATGTGGCTCTGGCTCTATGCACAAAGCACAAATTGTGCAGCTCCAGCAATAACCCCTAGGGAAACTGAACAGCATGGTGTAAAACTGAAGACACAACCTTGAGTCGAGTCGAGAATTGACATCACAGTGCCCGGGGCATTCCCATATGCACTCTGTTCCCATCTTCAGCAGCAAGATCAGAGTACCAGTACTAATGGTGCCAGTTTTAGTCTAGTTATATGTCTGTCTTGCCTTTCCTCTGAGCCAGGCAGACCCTGTGGTCACACGCAGGAGTATCATTCTCTCCAGGCCATAGCCTTCAGAGCATAAAGCAGACAGCTGAGTCACTGTGCCATAGAGATCTGGAGTATTATCTAGAAAAGAAAACCACTGAAACTGATTATTTCATCTCTTATGTGCATATCTTCTTCTTTGCGTTCACTGACTGTAAACTCCGGCAGAAAGTTACTGTTCTTTGTCCACCTCTGGACTTTAGTCTTGTTCCAGTACTTGAGTTTTTTGCCTGCACATCCATTAACAGATCTGGCTTATTCTTGCACAGACTGTTGGTTCCCTTCTTCTCAGGTAGATGGACTTCGACTTTGAAGGAACCCCCTAATTAATCAACTATTGCGATGTGCTTCTTAGTGGGACTATTCTTAGGGCCCCCCCCCTCCCCCCAAAATGGGGCCCCAAAACTTTAACACTTGCATAATTGCATATGAAAGTATAGACCACCCACCAGATCTCATTTGTTGTTGAAAAAGAAAAAACTGATACTTGGATGACTCATCCAAAGACTTTTATGATCAACTAACGTTTTGTGAAATAAGGCAGCTAATCATGGTTGCATGATGATTCAACCTAGTATAAGTTACATCCTTTGTCTGCCATACACATACAGCAGTATATTTTTATTGTGTGGATTGTATGTGAACTTATCTTCCTGCTGGTAAATGAAAGCTAGAAAACTTCCCCATATCCATTAATCCACAGATTATTTTGGAAGGGGGATTGATTTTGATATTTTTACTCTTTTTTTTTTTTTTTGCAATATGAATGCCCTCTCTCTTTCTTCTCTCTCTCTCTCTCTCTCTCTCTCTCTCTCTCTCTCTCTCTCTCTCTCTCTCTCTCTCTCTCTCTCTCACGTGCACACACACACACACACCCTCTCTCTCTCTCTTCCTCTCTCTCTCTCTCTCTCTCTCTCTCTCACTCTCTCTCTCTTGCTCTCTCTCTCTTTTTTTTCTCTCACACACACTCACTCACTCACATTGGATCTGTTTCTTTATCTCATTGGATCCCCCATACTTCCTTTTCTGTCTGTCACACACTCCCACTTATTCCCAACTTACCAGAAGTCTGCCCATATTTGTGTATTCTTTGTTGTTTCCATTTTTTTTAAGTGGCTATAAATACATTTAAAAAATGTGTGTTTTTTTTCAGTTGAAGTTCTGCTTTGTTTTGTTTTTTAAATAATTATGTCGTCGTCCTTCTGTTTTATTTGTTGTATATTATACCTTTTATTTTTTTTTTTTAATTAGTGAAAGAATCATTTTTCAGTCTGTCATTTTTTAAAATCTTCTTGTATTAACTAGTCAGTAGTTTTGCGTGTATGATTTCCATGCCACATTTTGCTCGCATGTGCGTTCCTGTTTGACAAGTAAGTTACCTCCTCCCTGCCTCTTGTTTTCTTAACCTTATTATTTCGTTCTTGACATATTTTACCAGAGCATTATTAAATGTTAATAGATGTCCAGTGTCCGGGGCTCAAGGTTTAAAGTAACTGAATAACTAAAATACCCGTTTGAGATGCTGCTTGGGTGTGGAACAAGAATTGAATGCCTTTGAAAAACAGATACCTAAGGAAATTTGATTATCATTAAATAAGATGAAAATAAGAAAGGTGGAGAAATAGAAGAAGTGTTTGAGCAACCGCTGATGTCAACAGGTTAGTTGCGTATCCTTGCTACCAACCCAAACAGCTCCTGGCTGTTGTGTGGTTTTTCTAGGCAAATTTACGTCCAGTAGTTTGCCATTGCTTTCTGGGCGGTCAGCTTTCTTGATACCACTGTCAAAACCAACGCAAAGGCGCATGACCCGCAGCTGGGATCGAACCCGGCATCACGGCATTACGAGGCATTCACATCGACTTAGCCACAGAGCCGACAGCTGATGTCAACAGTTGTAAGAAAAAAAAAGATGGAGATATATTGCACACATCAAACTGTAAAGACCCATCAAAGATGCAAACAGCGGTGAATGGAGAGTGAGAAGCAACAAAGAAATTTCATAATCTGTTTAAATCACCACTGATCACTGGCATCATGAGAGCTTTTAGACTGAGATGGTTGGGGCATATTGAAAGAATGTCAGATGACAGAGAAGTAAAAACTGCATACATGAGGTAGATGAATGATCATAGACCACGAGGGAGACCAAGAAGACGATGGAGAGATAATTTCCAGACAGACCTGCAAACACTTGGTGTCACTAACTGAAAAAAAAAAAAAGGCCAACCAGAGAGATGAATGGAGGGTGGTAAGGGCTCAGAATTCTGAAGAAGAAGATCATACTGTAAAGAGAATCACTAAATAAGCACCAAAATTTCACACAGATAAAGAAACAAGGACATCTCAGATAAACACTAAGATAAACATTGAGAAGGGCCAAAGATGCTGGATTAGATTGTATCCGTGATGTCGAAAGGATGGCGCAGGATAGGGTGGAGTGGAGGGCTATAAGCCCAGTGTGATATCTCATGGTGCAACAGGAGGAAAATAACTGTGAGGAACTAGAGAAGGGTTAAGGAATCATTGTTTAGATCAGGGTTTCCCAAACTTTTCTTGGTCGCAGCACCTTTTTTTTTTTAAATAAAAAAAATTTCCGCAGCGCCCTAAACTAAGTCCAAGTATGACTATTCGTGTCTTGGTTAAATTAATTATGAAGGTTTTACAGTATTTTTCGGCGCCCCTGTGAAGAGTCAAGGCTCCCTGGAGTGCCGTGGCACACAGTTTCGGAATCACTGGTTTAGATTGTTGTCCAGTATGCGATGAGAATGATCTTTACATGAAAAATGTTTACATTATTACTATTCCTTTGTTTCTTGCAGCGTACATAATTGCTTATTATCCAAACAGAGCCGACAAAACACACTCCATAAGTATCAGTTAGAAAGAAGATTTTACTGATGATTGAACATTTCCAATTCAGCTTGGGGTGGCCATTTATGTGTATGACCACATGATGCTAGAATTGGTCAGGAATTGTAGAACTACTTGCCAGAAAGTTCTTAAGGAGCTAAGACAGCTGGTATGATGCTGGCTATGCCAGCGCAGTATCAGCACAGTAACATGAGAGGCTGCTGCACAAGACCTTGCTGGATGGCGTACATCCCTCAGGCAGGGTGCAACAGTCTCCCAGGCGGCAGAGGTTTACACAGGCAGAGAAACGGAAGCAGATTAGAAAGAACCTTATCGATAGCCCCACACTTACAGCGGCTTCCAGCTGCTCAAGAACTTTCCAGGCTCATGTTGGACTAATCAGCCACCTTCGCACTCATAATCACTTATTATTACTACGTTGGATGAAAAGTGGTCTTTATCACCTGTGATGGACGAACAACATTACTGGTTGTATTACTCAAGATATTTAGTCATGGAAAATATGGGTTGTGTTCATGGCATGGGCACAGGTTTCTGTAAAAAATAAAATAAACTATGCAGTATGGGGGGGTGGGGGGGATGGGGGGAAGGCAAAAGTACCTTATAATTCTAAAATACCCTGTTTGATTAAGCTACATATGATTTGGCCACAGACCGGTTAGGATTCAGTTTTACAATAATAAGGAGCACTTACTGTTCAGGAAACAGTGGCTAAATGTGTGAACATAAAATTGCTTAGGGAAAACATCAAAATAGCCCCAAAAATGCTTAATGTTCAGTAACTAACTTTTAGAAAAAAAAATAATCTTTTTTTTTTTTTTTTTTTTTTTTTTTTTTTTGGTTTTTTTTTGTTTGTTAGTTATGTTTATAATTTAGTTCTTGAAGAAATTATTTCTTCACTTTTCTTCTTTGTTCTTCACTTTCACCAGCTAATCGCTGGCAGACAGTTCTATCCACTTCTGAAATTTGTTTGTTTCAGAAATTGACTTCTGCATGCACATCTGTTACACATATCTTTCTTATTTGTAGGCAGGCTGTTGGTTCCTTGCCTCTCAGGCAGATGCACTCTGACTTCAAAGGAAATGCCCCTAATTAGTCGACCTTCACGACATGCTTTTGAGGGGTCAGTGGGTCTGTTCTTTTTCGTTTGCATTTGTCTGAATACAAGAAAAGCCTTTTGCCCGTCCACAAAATGGCTACAATATGTGCACATTACGGTCAACACATCTTACTTTCACAGTCCTTGCCGGGGTTAGTCTTCCTCACTAGTTTCATGGAACCCCCCCCCCCTTTCCACCTCACACCAAAGTAAGGCCACAAAGCCCACATGGGAAATTTCTTCGCTTAGTTGAATATTAATACATCAAGTTCTGACCTTTGGTTTTGTTTATACCAGGCTCTCAACAACATGAAGAGAACAGTGGAGAACATCAAGGACCCACTGTTCAGATTCTTTGAGCGTGAAGTGAACGCTGGCACCAGGCTGCTGTCTGACGTACGGCGGGACTTGCAGGACATGATCAAAGTCTGTGACGGGGAGAAGAAGCCCACTAATCATCACCGTTCCATGATGGCTGACCTGGTTAAAGGTGAGTTCTACAGTGCTTCTGAGTAGCTTTGTTCAATGTTTATTTTTCATGTCTGCCTGCCTGCTGCTGCTGATCAGCAGCAAAAACTGTTTAACATTTTCTTTACTTTTCTTACAATCAGGACTTTTTGCTTTCTGGTGATAGGCAATGACATTTTTGTGAGGCCTTTGTTTCCCCCCAGCGCTACTGTAATAAACATCTTGTTATAAGTACAGACACCTTTTATTGCATACTTTTTGATGATAACCAACACCTTTTGTTTTTTCTAGAAAAAATAAAACATCAGTAGGCATACACTGATACTGCCTAACTTGCAAGTGAGAGAGAGCTCATGATATATGAGATCAAATGCTTGGATTTGCTAGAAGAGACACAGTTGTGTATGATGATATTAAACCTTTTTATACTGTAATTTCTTGCATCGAGTTTGAAGAAAGGCAGAAATACAATGGTTTATGGGTCTTGTGAGAATGAAGAAGCTCTGGCTAAAAATGAAGACCAAATAACAGATTTTAGATCTTTTATTAAATAAAACAGCTTCAGTGTTTGCATATAGAAGACTTGACATTTTTAAGTGTGATCGCTTTTTCAGTTAAATTTTTACCATAATATTAATTTGTTTTGTTTTGTTTTTAACTCCATATTGGTATTGTGGTTCATTTCTTAATTAATTGACACCTTTTAAGATGTTGATCATCCAGTTCATGTAGTGATACATAATGAATTTGGTTTAAAGAAACTGACTGACTGCTAGATTCCATCAACATATGTATATTACCAGGGCCCATGTCGAAAGTGACTAAGGAGTGTTGATATGAAACAGACTGCCTGACACCATAGAGAACTAGTTACAGAATCAAACTATTCATGTCTGTAAAGGGATTGGCATGATCTTGTTTAGAGCCATTGAAAGATTGAAGGCAGAAGGACAAGACAGACATAAGGGTTTACTTAATTGGCTGATGAATTTCTATAGGTTTCAACCCTTTACTGATAAAAAAATTGGATAACGGAACACTGCACACTGCTTCTCTTTATTTCATATCAAAATTTGGCCAGCCATTGAAACTATCTTGACGTCAGCATATTTATCTGCACCATGATGTCACGTGCTTAACACTCTTGATATCCTTAACAATAAAGACAGGTTACAATGGCACTGTTATTATAATTTATATCGGACTTAAAAGGTTTTCATTTGAAGCCCCTATGTAATATAGTACAAGAGAAAATGCCAAACAGAAAATGGAGAGACCCTCAGAACATCAAGAAAATTGATTGTGGGGGACAAACTATGAAGATTTCAACAGCCTCAAGTTGACTGCTGCTTTCTCTGACTATATTCAGGTTGATGTTTTCTGGCATACAAATAATACAATTAAAAAAAATAATGTGTCTCTAATAAAGATTACTTATCTTGAACCATGATTTTTTTTTTAGGCATCATCCCATCCTTCTGGAGAAGATACAGTGTGCCTGCGGGTCTGACTGTTATCCAGTGGATTACTGACTTCAGCATGAGGGTTAAACAGCTGCAGGTTATTGCACAGGCTACCCAGTCTGGGGGAGCCAGGGAGCTGAAGGTATTGAAATAACATTGGTTGCAGTGCACAAGTAAAACAGTGAACACAGATCGTTTCTTACAAAACTAACAGATAAAAGCTAATAGAAGAGCTATCATGCCAGTGTAAACTTGGGTGGAAAGTTCTGGTTGTTCATCCATTTCTCGACTTTGCTCTTGTTTCAGAATTTAAGTTTTGTGTGCACATTCATTTTGCAGATCTGGCTTATTTGTGTGCAGATTGTTGGTTTCTCACCTCTCAGGCAGAAGCACTCCGACCTCGAAAGAAACGCCCCTGATTAATCAATTTTTTAAAATAACATGCTTGAAAGGGGGGGGGGGGGGGGCAGTGGGGCTGCTCCGACCACCCCTGCACACACATGTGCGCGCGCACACACAATCAATCAATCAATGGGGGAAGGGGGGAGAGACACAGATCCTACACAAGAAGAAACTGCAGTCATTTCAAAACTTATGCCTGCACAGAATAGAAGGTATAAAACGCTAAAAGTGACAGAAGTAGAAATCGGGTGAAAACTAAAATTCTTAGTGGGTCTAATAAAGAAAAGACACTTGTGTTTAATAGGGCTTGTATTGAGAAAACCTGAGAATAGTTTCACTGGAGTATCTCTTTGCTGAAACCAGGAGTATCTTTTTGCTGAAACCAGGAGTATCTTTTTGCTAAAACCAGGAGTATCTTTTTGCTGAAACCAGGAGTATCTTTTTGCTGAAACCAGGAGTATCTTTTTGCTGAAACCAGGAGTATCTTTTTGCTGAAACCAGCTGAGCAATACATGTACAGAGAGACCTAAAAAAAAATGTGAATAATATGAAGATGGAATCTCCGGTTCCCTATGTAGGTTTCAGGGACCAGTTGTTTACGATCGGGGGGTAAATCCACTACTGCTTAACAAACAATTTGTGTAAAGTGACTAGTAAAGGATTTGCTGAAATTTGATGTTTTGGGCAGAAAGGCACAGATATCACAGCCAAGCTGTAAACCGCAAAAGAACACCCATTCACCCTTTTAAGGATGAATGCAGAAGAAGAATCTGAAGTGTTAGAGCTTCACATATTATGGGTCAGGACATGTAAGATGGGGGGGTCACCAGTATTTTTCCTCATTGCCTTTTCTACCCTTAAAGAAGATTTGAGAATTGTGTGGTAGCCATTTTTCAACTACCCTTCAGTATAACACATGCGCACACACATAAACACATGCACCAAATATATTACACACAGAATCTTCCAGCCAACAAAATAAAATACAATATAAGAAGGGTTTTTATAAATAAGTTTACTTTTACCAGGCTGCCATCTGCCATTGTAACATAGACATAACAGAAAGACAAACACACAAATACTGCTAGTTAAATAACGGATGAAATCATTACTGCATATGTATTTATTTCTCACAGAACTTACATGTTTGGCTGGGAGGACTGTTCATTCCAGAGGCTTATATCACAGCCACTCGCCAGTTTGTGGCCCAGGCTAACCACTGGTCACTGGAAGAACTCTACTTAGATGTAAGTCTCAAATGTGATTAGTCATCCACGGGTTTATTTTGGTGCATGGGATTGGACATCGGGTCAATTTGTTAAGTCTTTTTGTTCCATACAACACATATGTTATTGTATCTCGTATGTTTGGTCTCAGCAGTTGAAAGAAATCTGCCTAGATATTCAATATACAACACATTATATTTTGTGTAAATGTATGTGTCTCTCTTAAAGTAACAGATATATGCTTTTGCCCTTGTGCTTATTGTCCCCCTTTCGAAATCTGCTATAAAATAATAGACTGAAAGATGTTACATTTTGACCTGGTGTATTGACAGTTTTTTAAAGGTAAAGTTTATTTGTTGTGTATATTTATATCCTGTTTTTGATAGTCATGTCTCATGCTGACTTAAACATCCATTTCTGTCCTAGAACATACTGACCTTGTGAATATTTAGTAGGGAACTGGTTTGATAAAAATAAGGTTGAACTGATTAGTTTAAAAGAAAAAAAAACAGTATGTTGCATAATTTATTATCTGATATGTTACTACAAGGGTTAACATCAACATTTAATGAAGCACACAACAGAAAACCTTTCTGTACATAGATATACTAGGATAGCATTGTCTCTGGTTATACTGATCTCTTCATGTGGGTCTTGGGGCTCCATATTGGAGAACAAAATATAGACCCACTGCCTAACAGTAATGTCATAGGAGGCAACTTATTGGGGGTGTGTCATACAGTCGAAATGCATCTGCCTGAGAGGCAAAGAACCAGAGTACAGATAAAGCCAGATCTGTAAAATGGATGTACACGCAAAACTCAAGTTCCAGATTTAATAAAATCCAGGAGTGAACGAACAGCCAAAGTTTCCAGTAGCAGTTTACAGCTGGTGAATGCGAAGAAGAGGTTATACTGTACGTTTCGCCAGTGTAAGTCTAGAATATTGCGTGTAAGAGGTAGAATACCAAAGTCTGTTATGGCGGAATACCAAAGTCACTTGACATAGAATACCAAAGTCTTTTGAGGCAGAATACCAAAACACCATTGAAAGAACTTGAAAAATGGTAAATGTCGGACAGATGTGGTGCAGTCTGATTTAAAAATGTTTACCTGGTGAAGAATGAGAACGCAGAATTCTGGAATAGGTGAACATTTCTGGGGTGTCCTTTGCTGTTACTGAGAGGGCAACAGAGTATGGTACTCACACTAACAACCAATTTCTAAAGATGAAAACATGGTCTTAAGCTGTTTGGATTAGAAGGGAAGGGAAAGTTGCCATGCTGAGAAACCCATTGTGCCAACCATTCTGGTAGTAAGGCCCCTAAACTAGAATCACATTATCTATTTTGTGAAACCACTTGTGGCAACCATTCTGATAGTGAGACCGCCAGGCTAGAATCACATTCTTCTTTCAGTGAAACTCATTGTGGCAACCATTCTTATAGTAAGTTATCCTAGACTCATCATCATGTAGCAGGTCCTTTGCAGAACGTCGCTGTCATCACAGTCTGCCTGTAAGAAACTTGGTCTCTTGTCAGTTCTCTCGCCTCATGAACTTTCACACTTAATGAGTTACTTAAATCCTGTGCCCATCTTCGTGTCGGTCGGCCCCTGCCCCTCCTTCCGGGTACCATGCCTTCTGCTATAATTTTTTTCAATCCGTCGTGGCGCTTGACATGACTAAAACATTTCAGCCTCTGAGAAAGGATGCTGTCTATTAGGCAATCTTCCCTGATGTTTAGATCTCCTAAGATGTCAATATTTCTCATCTTCTTTGTCCAAGACATTCCGAGAATCCCTCTACAGCACTTCAGCCCAAAAGCCCCTATTCTCTTTCTTAAGGACTGAGAGATAGTCCACGACTCACATCCGAATGTAGCCACAGGAAAGATGCATGCTCTCAAAATTTTAAATTTTTTTATCCCAGACTAGAATCACAATATTAATTCTCTGAAACTCCTTGTAACCTTCGGGTAGTGAGACTGCCAGACTAGAATTACATTATTTTTTCAGTGAAACCCTTTGTGGCAACCATTCTTATAGAACGGTATCCTAGACTAGAATCACATTATTTATTCCTTGAACCCATGCTGGCCATTATTCTTATAGTGAGGCCCCCAAGCCAGACAGATCATTTATCTGTTTTTTGAAGAAAGCTAGCTCACAGTCAGTATCTTGATTCGGACCTGCTGGTTAGTTTGAGATGTTTGAGACTACCCTGGTAATAATAGATACTGAAATATGTTCTTCTTCTTCTTCTTCTTCTTCTTCACTTCCTCTTTTACCGCTGTGGGTGTCGATGGAGATATAAGGTTCTTTTTCTAGCTCTTCTGGCCGCCTCAACCATAGGCACATCGTGCTGTTGTAGAGTTTCTCTGATGTTATCCTTCCATCTATTTCTTGTTCACTTCTGTTTAATTTGTTCTTCAACACTTCCAAGTTTTTAATGTACCATCTGATGAGAGGAGATATATCTCAGTGAAATATCCAAGGATGTGAAGCTTTTCATTTGTTAATTGTGTTGTATGTAGCTTATTTAAATGTCATGGCAACAGTTAATGAGGTATTTCATTGTTGATGTTTACAGGTCCAGGTTCAGGCTGGCAAGTCAGCCACATTAGATGATTGCAGTTTCTGTGTTACAGGTGAGATATTTCTCTCTTTCTCTTTTCCCATCCCTCTCTGTCTCCACTTCTCTTTCCCTCCACCCTTGACTCTCGTTCTTTTATTAACTCACTTCCAAGTTTAAATATGATGTTCTAATTGCTACTTTTATGTTCACTATCCTTCCCTTTAAAAATAATGTTGAGGTTATATAATAGAAACTCTCTTCAAACCAGTTAATGCATCTCTTTAGTAAAGGAAATCAGTTGCCATCTCCACAATGAAATTTTGCTGGAATGACTCTCTGATACTTTATGCATCCCACCCTGGTTGTACACACACTGAGTTTGCTGTTCGTCCATCTCATATGTTTTCCTCAAATTCGTTTGCAGGCTTGCGCCTTGAAAGAGCCTTCTTAGTATTGTTTTTAACAAAGTGTTATGTATTGGAATATAGATGACCATTTAATAACAAACTTCATGCTTAGAGACAGATTGAAGAGAAGCTCATTTTTGTAATTCATGAATTTTCTGGTTTATTCAGAGCAACCATTTTGTCGACCTTTCAGAGGCAGTGACAAACTACAGAAAGTATAATTGCCTGCTAAAACCCAAGACAATCAACAAATGTTTCTACACAGAAATAAAGAGGTGTCAAACCGATGAGGGCATAGAAACAGTGGTATAAACAAATTGGCATGCATTGATTGGTAAACAGAGAGAGAAGTAGAGACCTTAGATGACAGCAGATGCTGGGGTTTGGTTTGTGATATCCTTTTAACTCGTTCAGTCCCAAGGAAGGCATCCTACGATCATAGGTTCCTACCTAGAAGCTCAATGAATGCAAGATGTGCCGATTTTAGGTTTCTCTTGACTACCCCTTTGGCCTCTCTTGCTAAAGCACCTGGGAATCAAAAGAGGCAAAGTGTAAAAGGTAAAGGTCCCTTTTCCACGCCTTTAGGCGTGTAGGGCTAGACCTATATTTTGTAGACCTATCGGCACAAGATGGGTGATGTGATCAGCATCACACCGGCCACCTCTACTTCCCGGGACTGCACCCGGCACCCACTCAAGGCTGGGGCGACCTGGGAGCCAAGGTCATTTGTTGAAAAAAGTCCGGCTCCGCCAGGGAACGAACCCATGACCTTTCAATCCAGGTAAAGTGTAGTCAGCTAAATTTTATTCTGCCAGTTTTCAAAGTTGAATTTGCTTGTTTGCCAGGCTTGAAGCTGCAAGGTGCTGTCTGCAAGGACAATAAACTACAGCTGTCCACTGCCATCATGACTGAGTTGCCTCTGACTATCCTGCGATGGATCAGGTGATTATAATAGGATTTTATTTCTTAGCAGTGTGGCTCCAGCTCAACATCATCATCATCATCATCTCCGTATGGGTTCCGGGGCCACATTGTAGGTAAAACAAGAACAGACTCACTGCCTTGCCAACAAGTTTGTCATAAGAGTTGACTGATTGGGGACTTCCTTCAAAGTTGAAGTGCATCTGCCTGAGAGGCAAGGAACCAACAGTCTGCATACAGTTAAGTCAGATCTGTTAAACGGATGTGCACGCAACACTCAGGTTCTAGAACAAGACTAAAGTCCAGAGGTGGACAAACAACCAGAACTTTCTGCTGGAGTTAGCCAGTGAACGTAAAGAAGAAGAAGAAAAGATATCATCATCATAATTACCACCATCAGTATATACTTACTTATACTAAGCTGTGTGGGGAGGACCAGTTTGCAATCCATTGCTCCATGTGTAGCACTGGCTGTTGTCAATCCGTGTTGATGTAAAACATTTTTAATGTTATCGATCCCTCTTCTTCCCCGTATGGTTTCCAGGGCAGTTCTTTGGGGAAAAACAAAAAGACCCATAATGTGTTCAACAAAAATGTGACCACTGCGTTTAACTGTAATGTAATTCATGTTTTTCTTTTCCCCCCAAATCTGTTGTAGGTTGGATAAAGGTTCAGATCCTTCTAAGGGAAAAGTCACTCTGCCAGTTTACCTGAATGCCACCAGAGCTCAGCTGCTGTTCATCCTGGACTTTGTGCCTGCAGACCAGACAAAAGGCACAGAGCAGACCTTCTATGAGAGAGGTGTTGCTCTTATTACCTCAGATCTCAGTTAAACAGTCTGAGAGACGGATCATTGACATTGCTGTTTGATTTTTTTTTAGATTACAATTTAGCTTAAGTATCTCATAGATAATGAAGTTTCTTTGTTTTTGTGTGTAGAATATATTTTGTTTTGTAGCTTATTTATGACTTTCTAGATTATAATTTAGCTTATGTTTCTAACAAATAATGTTCTTTTTATGTGTGTGTGTGTAAATATATATTTTGTTCCACTCTTTGAACACTACAATTTATCTTACTTGTGACTTTCTTAGACTACAGCTTACTATAAAAGTCTAAGAGATAATGAATTTTCTTTACCTTTATTTGTGTGTGTGTGGTATATTCATGTTTTCACTCTTTCTACCCCTTCCCATTAGATTTATTTCATATATAAGTGTGGCTTTAATTGTTTCCTTTTGGTAAACATACACTTAATCTGCTGTAGATGAGAATGAGATGCATCCAGCAAAGATACAGAAATGACTGTCCTATGTGGACAATTAACTAATAACCAGATAGGCACTGTATTTCTCCAACCATTTTCAGATTTTGTCAATGCTGTTAACTTATTTTGCATGTCTAATGAAATAAGGGACAATCTACATTCTTTGATCATGACATGAGAAGGAGAAGTTGAGTACATCGTGGAAGGAGACGTTGAGTACATCATGGAAGGAGAAGTTGAGTACATTGTGGAAGGAGAAGTTGAGTACATTGTGGAAGGAGAAGTTGAGTACATTGTGGAAGCAGAAGTTGAGTACATTGTGGAAGCAGACATTGTGGAAGCAGAAGTTGAGTACATTGTGGAAGCAGAAGTTGAGTACATTGTGGAAGGAGAAGTTGAGTACATTGTGATGAGGGGAACAGAAGCAGAGAAAGACCGAGAGAGAAGGTGCTGGGCAGTTTTACATCATAGCATGGAAGATCATCTCTGTCAGAAATAATTGAAAGTACATGAAACAGAAGGTTGCAGATAGACATGATTACCAACGACACACAGTATGGACTGTAATAAGATAAATAAATCTTATGTGGATACTGTACGTACCAGGCAGATATAATTGAAATAACTCTTCAGGTCGGAATGAGTGAAAATAATACCATAACAGTTGGAGCATAATGGGTTAATGTAACAATTAAATGGCATGAGGAGTTGAAAAAATATATGCTGTAAGTAGAACCCTATAGGCACATATTGTATTGCTTGGCACTGGATGAATGTAGTTATTTTCTACATCCATCTTTCTCCCATACTTTACATTATCATTGTTGCACCACTTCCAATAAGATGTAGGCTATCTGGTTAACTCATAACTTTACCTAACTGCATCCAGTAGTCTATCATGGTAGGTTTTGAAATGTATTTGAGCGAACTATTATTTTTGCACATCTTTTAAGGACAGTTTGCACTAAACGGAAATTTGTATTTCAGTGAAATATCCACCTGAATGAGACGGTTTATTCTCCATTGAAAAAGTCTCATTGAGCTTCTGAAAAGGAGTGCATAAAATGTTTGTTTTCCTTTGAATGATTCTCATCGAACTTCTGAATAGAAGTTTCTCTTTAATTGTGACTCATTGCTAAAGATATACACAAACATAACCAGACTAACATACATCAATATTGAATTGTATACTCATTGACTTCTAGTGTATATTTAGCCTCTGTGAAATTATTACACTCTTGATTTTGTTTATAGCAGCTTTTGTCTCCTGTGGGGTATCTGCTGTCAAACTTTCTGCAAATGAAAGATGGATGGCCATGCTTGCCAGATACTCTGTTTTCTGATGCATTATCTGGCCCTCAGTACCCCTTCTTCAGTGGGAGGATGGACTCATCCATGTCCCATCCGACTGGGGACAGATTTTCACCTGATCCTCGTGTAATGTTTCATCCATCCTGTCCTGGATTGAAACACCACTCATTAGCTTTATTCCTTGGAAATACAATAAGCAGCATGCGAGGGTGAGGTCAGACGGAGGATCGATACAGGACATCAGGTCCCATTCAGATCCTTTCTTCATTGCCTATCACATGTAACATTGATTGTGCCGTCTTTCAAGTGCAGAGTGGTCTATAAAACTAGGGGCTGTTAAGATGTACCTAAGATACCTCAAGATGTAGAAGATGTGGCTTAACTGTTTCAACTCACTCCCTCTTGTGTTACTGTTCCATGTTCCCTGTGTGGGTCCGGGGCCCCATTGTGGGGGAAAACAAGAATAGACCCACTGCCTCCCCAACAAGCATGTCGTAGGAGTCGACTAATTGGGGGCTTCTTTCAAAGTTGCAGTGCATCGGCTTGAGAGGCAAGTTACTAACAGTCTGCATACAGATAGTCAGATCTGTAAAATGGATGTGCATGCAACTCTGAGGTTCTGGAATAAGACTAAAGTCCAGAGGTAAACAAACAACCAGAACGTTCGGCCGGTTACAGCCGGTGAACGCCAAGAAGTCCTGAGTTAATATGTAGTCTGCAGTTTTGGCAGACATTTTAATTTAATTTTTTTCTTCCATTTTATTTGTTGTTGATATTCCTTGTAAGTGGGTGGACAACATTAAGAAGTGGACAGACCACAGTCTGAGAGAGGGTACGACCAAGACAAGAGACAGCGCCTGTCGGAGATCCATTACAGCAAAACTTTATTGCCAACCTGGCACATGATTAATATATTATTTGGGGCTTGTGATTAAATAATTTGTATGAACAGTTGTGAAATATCTAATTCCCATTTTGTGTTTTCTTTAAAAATATTTTTTTTTTAACTTATGATACAATACGTCTTCACCAGTAACATGGTGTTGAAGTGAAAATTATATTTTACATGATCGTATTATATAAGACTAGAGGAGAAAACAAAGAAGCTTCACAAAATGTGGAATTGAGGAAAATATTACTGAAGGAGAATGCCTCTCTAGACAGTTATTTGGGCATATAGATAGCTCCTTATTCTACAATTGTTTAATGGAAAAGTAGAAAGCAATAAACACACACACATATATATATACACACACACCACACACATATAAATACACACACACACACATATATATATATATACACACACACACAAGAGATGGGCTAGAAAAGAGCTGTCATCCTTCCCAGCAAATGTTCACTTGAAGTAATTGATGTCTGGTAATTTTTAAAAGTAAATCGGGTGAGAATGAGTTCAAATAGTAACAGTACAAGAGAGAAGGGTCTGGCTTAACAAATGTAACTGCTTGATGTGGCATGAGAAGTTGAGAAAATATATTGTTGCTTAAATGCTGGAGAATGCATTTAACAGATTACTTATTAAACATGAAGTAGACTCACAGTATGGGGATGATACTGCGAGATGATCAGACCTGTGGAGGGCATAGAACTTCTCACAAATAGACAGCGTGGTGAATTGGCAATATCTTGAAACAAATGTTTGTAATTTCTGTCTGTTTTTATTAATCTTGAAGGTTTAGGTGAGATTCTTTGCATATTTTATTTAGTAGTTTTTTTTTTTGTGGTGTTTAAATGTGATAGCACTATGTAGAAAAGCACTGTGTAGAAATTAAACTTGTAGCACTAAACAGAAATTAAAATTTCAGGCAAAAATTTAACCAGAGTTGGTTTTAATGTGTGTTTCTGATTGTTTTGAGTGTAGAAATATTTTTCTTAGCGTTCACCAGTATACACTCTGGTGGAAAATTGTTGTTCATTCATTTCTAGACTTTGAACTTAATCCACAACTTGAGCTGACTTTGGTATTGATACATACAGCTTTGAGTGTTGCATGTGCGTCCGTCATACAGACCTGGCTTATTTGTTTGCAGACTTAGTTGCTAGCCTTTCGAACAGATGCACTCTGACATCGAAGGAAACACCCCTAAGTCCCCTTTTGCAACATTCTGGTTGGGGGCAGGGTGTCTGTTCTTGTTCCCCCAAAAATGTGGCCGTAGAACTTGGGGATAGATTGAAATATGAGTTGAAGATAATGCCATTGCAAATGTAATCTTCTTCTTCACGTTCACCGGCTGTAAACTCTGGTATAAAGTTCTGGTTGTTTGTCCACTTCTGGACTCCAGTCCCGTTCCAAATCCTGAGTGTTGCATGTGCATCCGTTTCACAGGTCTGACTCATTTGCATGCAGACTGTTTGTTCCTTGCCTCTCAGGCAGATGTACTCTCACTTTGAAGGAAGCTACCAATTAGTCAACTTTTCAACGGGCTTTTGGGCAGGCAGAGGGTTTCTTATTTTGCCCCAGAACTCACACGGGGGAGTTGTGAAATGTAATGGCATTGTTTATCTACTAGGATACTACGCCTCAGGACAGAACTTGACAAGAATATATGCACAGGCTTCGTCTGAGTAGTTCACCATTGTGGGCTGTGTGTGCAGACTACAGAACATCTACAAGAATGTTCCTTCTACAGCCCCTTAAGAAGGGAATACTGGCCCAGTGAGTCAACACTGCACTCATAAAGTTGTATGGAACTAGAAGGGTACTCCTAAAAACAGAGGTTTATCACAAGAACTTGCATGTGTAAATCAGAAAGCCAACACAAGAAGAAGAAGGTCTACTAATTCATGTTATTATAGGTGTGAGTTTCCTCACTACCTCTTTCAAAGAAACGGCAGGAGAGTAGGAGTGGCTTAAAGTTAAACCGCCCAGCTTGTAGTTCTAGAAGACTTCATATGAATCACGGTGTGAATTTGTGCAAAAGAAGGGACCAGAATACTAGTACAGTGCAGACCTGATAAGGCGAACTCATCGGGGACCCTAAAAATTGTTCTTTTTATCAGAATTTTTTAAAATCAAGATAAGATTTGAAGCAAGAAAAATTACCGGCAATAAACAAATGGTTCTTAAGAACAGAATTAACTGGAACATCCACATCCAGAATATGTGAAGTAGTATGATATTTACACAATATATTGGCCCTTAGCACCCCGCCTCCCCCCCCAAAAGAAAATTGGGATGGTGGTTCCCCTAAAAGTTGGAACGGGATGAAGTTACCTGAACCGCCAGGTTCCAGTTGGCTGGCCCTGGCTGTAAACTATTTATTTACACAGCGACTGATCAAACACAACGCTGTCTGGGCACATCACGGTAATTTAATTAATAAAGATATAAACTGATTCTATTTAGCCCCATCAAAGTCATCACCATTATCCTCTTGTGCCGTTTCACGTCACATAGAATTGGCAATCGATTCTTCAGCTTTATTCTTTCTTCTACAATTTTTAAATTAAATTGTAAATATGGTATTTGGAAAATCCAGAACACAGCTGGTCTATCTTATCAACTTTCAGTCAGTGGCGTAGGAAGGTGGGACCGAGCAGCCCCGGGTGTCGTTACGGGTGAGGGGTGGGGGGCAAAACTGCTATTACTGTCTGTGTTTACAACTTTTGTGATGTGAGCCAAAAAAAGGGGGATGGCATGGCTAGTGCTGACGCCACGAACTGTACACGTTAGAAATTCCCCCCCCCCCCGCCCCCCTTAGTTGGAAGGGGGCATTGTATCATAAATAAACAGCTTCTATGCTTTTTTCTGTGAGTGTCAATCAATACATTGTCTCTTTGTTAATTATATATATATATACATACATATATATATATATATATATATATATATATATATATATGTATATATGTATATATATATATATATATATATATATATATATATATATACATATATATATATACATATATATATATATATGTATGTATGTATATATAAACTACTGGACGTAAATTTGCCTAGAAAACCCACTGGTTGGTTCTGCAAAATCCTGTAAAGGATACGCAACTAACCTTATATATATATATATATATATATATATATATATATATATATATATATATATATATATATATATATATATATATATATATATATACTGCTTTCACTGTAGACGTACTCGCTTTCCCAATCCAATCGTTCCCCCCAAATTAGTGTCATCAACTATAGCTGGTTTTTGTATCGACAGATCAGCTGGAGCAAGTAGCTTCCCATCAACTTTTCCAAATGTTCTAAACGCGAAACGATGAAGATATGTAGCTTGGTCGGAAGTCCACGGTGTTGGAACTGGGCACGTAGCTGGCTGCTATAGAAGCTTGACTCGGCCATGACACCGATGGTACAGACAGTGGCGGCAAAAGTGTCTTCTGTGGGGCGTTCTTCTGGCTGCTTTGGGCTGCCTCCCTTTCTCGTCTATCTCTGGCTCTTCTGTTTTGAAACCAAATTTTCACCTGAAACACAGACGTTATGTATTGACCACCAGTGTTGATTTAATTTAACATATTTTACTCTCATACATACAAGACAATATAAGCTAAGTGATAAAACATGAGACAATACGTGTGAATGTGTGTACAAGTTTTGGAAAAGATCATGGCCAGAAGGTAAATAAGCCAACAATTTACTCCCCCCCCCCCCCCTCTGTTTTCCCCATGGCTCGCACACACACGCACGACAAAACACACACACACATACACACACACTCGCACACTGAGGCTACAGCCAGGTGGCGGAGACATGGCGAAACGTTGTCAAATTTTACTCAGGACACCTTTCAAGGTTTTCAAGCCGGCAACGAAACATATGCAGTCGCCATAGACCTTGAAGACGCCTACAACAAAGTTGGGTATGTATACAACAAAGTGTATTTCCGTGGATATACGGAAGTAGACACTAAGCGAGACAAGTGGGAAAAGGGTGTGAGCGTGTATCTATTCGTGTAAAAATTCAACGAGAAACACGAGAAAAGGTGTGTGTACTCGGCGCTTATGTAATCATTCGTGTAAGACAGTAAAAGTAAAACGAGATACAGAAAAGAAGTATGTGTGTCTTCGTGAGTAAGTGACGTTTGACCCCACTTTCGTGAGTGAGTGTGTGTCTGTGGCTTAGGCGTTTCGAACGCGCTGCGGACGATTTGTCTTACATTGGTTTCGACAATGGCACAGAGAGCTGACCGCTCAGAAGCAGTAACAAACTACTAAACGTGAAATTTGCCTAAGAAAACCACAACAGCCAAAATATGCTGGGGTTGGTTCAGCAACGTCCTGTAAAGGATACACAACTGACTTTTTTAAAACTTTAACTGGGCGCTTGTGTGATCATTTATGTGGGAGAGTAAAAGTTAAGTGAGAAACAGAAAAGAATGTGTGTCTTCGTGGCGTTTAACCCCACTAGGCCCCCAGTAGTCTGGTAGTCTGGTAGTCTTAGTTTCAGCTTCATAGCAAACGGGTTGCCCCATCTTTGCTCCGCTCCTGTGCCAGCGAAAAACACTCAGAATGTCTATCAGTAAAAACGATTATCGTCCGGTGAGACAAAATGGCACTACTCGGACGAGAGTCCAACGGACGCAAGTCCGAGAAACCCTATTTAACCGTTCGGATATATTAGGGCTCCCTACGACAGCCTGGGTGGAGCTTCAAAAAAAATTGCGTCCTATGCTTGGACAGAGTTATTATGAGTTTTGCAGTACAAAGATAACGATACACTGAAGAGAGGACGTGTGTTGGCGCGCGCGCGCGCGCGCGAGAGAGAGAGAGAGAGAGAGAGAGAGAGAAAGAGAGAATATGGTTGATTTGATTTGATTTGATTTGATTCAGGAACCGACGTCACAGCACTCGGGGCATTCCCATAAGCACTCCGTCCCCATCTTCAGCAGCCATCGAAGAGTTCCGATACTAATGGTGCCAGTCTTTCCTCTGAGCCTCGAGCATCTGCCAGAACCTCTCATTACTCCCCCATGCATCAATCTCACCAGACTGTGGGGATCCATCTGCTCCTCCGAACTGTACACGCTCTCTCACAAGGCACTAACCGCGTCTGCCTTATCATGTATCAGTATTCCACCAAGTTGTGCAGAGCCAGCCAGTCTGTCCGCCTGAGATAGAATTTGAGTAACCAAGTACATCGATGCTCCAATAGCTCGAAATAATGGTGACATAAATAGCAAGATTTATTTTTCACGACAAAACAACTACGGACCTGGACAAAGCTCATCATCAAACACTTGTGTGGCCAAGTAAGACTCACATTTCCCTCCCTACACGCGTCTACCTGAAGCAAAGACATCTCTAAACATACTTAAAACCATTTTCCCTCCTCCCCCTTTTCGCGGATGTATTTGCTTGCAGCGGATATCTTACCTTACACCATGGCGAAGCCGGGAGCACCAGATAATTGCCTGGCTGTATTAATCTAAACTAGAATCTCCGATTACCTCAATCATCTCATTTTGCCTTGTTGTCATGTAAAGTAATACGTCTCCCGTGAATTAAAAAGTAGGGTGGACAACTCATTTAAAAAACATTATTAGATTGCTTTTTTGGAGTATAATTATCTGCTCTTGTTTGTTCTGATTTCATTGGAAAATGGAGGAGAGCTTTGAAGTCTTGATTATACGTTACCGGTAGTATAGGAAAACTGGGAAACTAATTCACTTATGATGTATGTGTAGGTAATACGTATAGTTGTATGTTATCTAGTTAGGCAATATTATGATAGAAAGAATAGACTTATTGGTTGCTAATTTAGGAAACGACATCATATCACACCGGACAAACCTATATAGGGTCCGTCTCCTACAGCGAATATCTTGAGGTGTAGATGCTAACTGTTCACGTAGCACACTGATTATACACACGTCGTTTTCTTCCTCTCACCCGTCCCTCCTTGCCAGATCCACACTTAATTCCTCGTTCATACATTCCTGCACATGTTATTTCATCTGATCACGTGTCTTTTGTCAGTAGTCGCTAATATATGGTATTCAGAATATGTCCCTTGTCTAGTATCAGTGTTCCCGTAGCTTTTGCTTTTGTAGCCTGAAGATCCGCCGTTTCATTCATTCGCACTCCTCCATGCCCCAGACAGTATATCCATGTGATTCCCTGCAATGTTTGCGTACTGATGAATGGTATTCTCTCATGCCACACTAGTCCATTTTGAACCTTTCGCAGTACCGACTGAGAATCAGACACAATAATTCCTAAGGTAACTTTGTTTTCTGCTGTCTAATTCAGAGCTGTAGTGATTGCCTCCACTGTCATAATCATGCTTGACGTTGTAAATAAAAAAAAAAAAAAAGGTCTATTTTGTTCTAACACAATTTCTTTCTTCATTCTATCTGAAAATCCCCAGCCAGATCTTACACCCCGATCAACATAACCATCAGTGTACACTCCTACATCATCTATCAGTTGTCGTACCTCTAATTCTGCAATACCTAACAACATTCTCTACATTCTTGTGACATTCTGGCGCCTTCAACGGAGCATGCACGGTGCCGCACGACCAAGGGGTATCCCTGATTTTCAGGGTACAGACCTGATATGGCAGAGAACTGATGCTGATAAAGGAAAAACCCTTCTGGCGCGCTACTTGGAGCAAACTGACCAAAAAGACGAAGCTACAAGAATGGGGGTTAAGATGAAACTGTCGATGCTGTGCGAGAACACTGTGCTAGGCACTGATCTCACAATCACTGCAGATACCTTAAGAACTTGCCTCAAGAAATCGCGCAGCACTGCTCCAGGCCCTGACGGCATCCGATACAACGACATGCTGATGATGTCGAATGCTGATTTGAAAAGCGTGGCAAAGGAATTCAATATCAGCATCCAGAGTGGCCAGATACAAGAGGAATGGCTCCATAGTTATTTGTTCCCACTACCAAAGCCTAATAAAGACCACTCGAAGATCTGCGGCTACAGAATCATCTCGATGCAGAATACTGTTGGCAAACTTTTGGAAAAAATTGTCGCACAAAGATTGACCACCTACTTGGAACTACATGATAAGTTCCCACCAACACTTGGAGGGTACAGGTTAAATAAAGAGACATGGTTCAATGCTGCAGTTTTCGCCTACGATGTGTACGAGGGATTTCAGATTAAAGAAGAGACATGTGCGGCAGTGTTGGACTTAGAAGATGCCTACAATAAAGTACCATACGATTATTTAATGCAATTACTGCTTAAACTAGAAGTTAATCCTATTCTGATCCGCTGGATTGCTGCGGTCCTGTTCCAGAGAAAGATTGTACTAAGATGTGGTAGCTGGTCCTCAGAACCGCAAACGATATGTCCAGGCTTGCCACAGGGATCACCGCTATCACCAGTCTTATTCAACGTTTATACGGTGATGATCACTGAGCAGCAGTTGAATGGAAAGGGGAGGACTTTGTCATTTGCTGATGACATTTTGATTTATCGACGAGGGCGTGATAGACAGGAGATCGCCAGCACTATGCACAAAGAACTCGATCGAATTGCCGCCTGGTGTGATGGTTCCAATGCCTATGTCAATCCTTCGAAGGCATCAGTGTCATGGTTCTCTTTGAACAATCACATTGTCAAGTCGGACTTACCAGAAGTGAAAATGCGTGATAATGTATTGATCAGAACCAACGTTTTGACGTTTCTCGGGGTGAGGTTCGATCGCAGCTTGTCATTCAGGGAACACGTTGACCATGTGATAACAAAAGCACGCAAAGGTCTATCTGCAATGAGGATTATGGCTGCTTCCAACATTGAGCAAAAACTACTAATACTTCTATTCTACGGTCTGGTCCTTTCCCCCATTGAATACGCTCTGGCCATCCTCACTGTCAGTGCTACCCAGATTGAACGACTTGAAAAGGTGCAAAATGAAGCCATGCGCATTATTTTGGGATGTACTAGAGACACATCCTGTGGAGCAATGAGGTATCTACTTGACTTTCCAACAATGAACCAAAGGATCAGGATGTGGAGGGCTCGGGCATATCTCAAAATATGTGCTGATAAGAAACACCCACTGCATCAAGCGCTTTTCAGTGAAAAGGGCGACAGACTGAAGAGGGGGAAATCGTGGCTAGGTCGGGCAGAAGATGTTATTAGGCAAATATGCAGCCTAACCGACATCATACCTGGTGCAGAATGGATACCTGTGCCTCAGGCGTTTATTTGTACATTTTCCTGTATTGTCACACTCAACAGGCGATGTAGAGAAGAGAATCCTGTTGCTGTTAATGCAGAGGTCAACGCTCTCATCGGTGAAAATTCAGACGAAGCAGATGCAATAATCTATACAGACGGATCCGTTATACGCCAAAGAAGAAGCGCATGGGCATTTACAGCACGCTCAGCGGGCAGAACAGTCAAAGAAGCCAACGGCGCCTTCTCCATGACAACCAGCAGCATGACGATGGAGGTGATGGCAGTGACACAAGCGCTTGCCTGGCTTGAAACACAAAAATACACCCGCGTGTGTATACTCAGTGATTCAATGAGTATGATCCGGAGGGTTCAGGCAGGTTCAGTGCGAAGACAATGGCTTGAATCATTACAGAAGTCCACTGTCCGTGGAGTCACCTTTATTTTTGTTCCGGGACACGCAGGCGTCGATGGAAATGAAAGAGCTGACAGGTTGGCTGGATCCGCTATCACTACCGACGGTCAGCCTATGGATCATGCTGATATTATCAATGCCCTCAGAGAAATGGGAAGGATAGACGACTTTGGTGGCAGTGAATCCACATCACTCGCCAGAATGGCAGACTTGGGAATTAAGATCGGCACAGCAAAAAACGAGACGCACACCAGCTACGCCAGAAGACTTGTTAATCAACATAGAACTGGTACTATTAGCCATCGGACGTTGGGGTTCATACTGAGGGGAGGATCTGAGCACCTATGGACATGTCCGGAGTGCAATGAGGATAACCCAACTAACTAACTAACTAACTAACTAATTTTCTACATTCTCTTCCTAACGTGATAATGACCTGATGGAAACTGCTGTTGTGGGTGTTCGTGTCGATCCATTCCTGCCCCCTGTGTATTTGCTTAATTAACCGAGGCCGCCGTCTCGATGGTATCTTCAGCTAGTGCCATCTAAAACTTCCCCCTTTTCCGCCGGTCTCCTCTTAAATCTTTCAGATTTCCATGCAGTGGATAGGCAGAAAAAAACATCACATGGTCAGTAAATTGCCTCAAAGCATGCATAACAAACTAGTGGGTCATGTGTGGTCATTTCTAAGCACACGTGCGGCCCGCACAAAGAAAATATTTTGCAATAATTAGACGACTTCAATTACTATAGGATCATGTTGTTAAATGCACTTGTATTAATACCATTACCAAGCCGGACATTATCCAAGGCTCACTTAGACATAAACAGGTGCCGCCGTGATGTAGTAGCTAGAGGTTCGCCTGCAGATCGTAAGGTTTTGGGTTCGGGTCCTTACGGAGCTGGAACTTTTTTCAAAAATGACCTGTTGACGTCACCGGGTAGGGCTAACAATGCGTTAAAGCAGCGGTTCTCAAACTGGGTGCCCGTAGCGTGGCCTTCTTTGCTAAAAACGAAATCGTCAAATTCAACCAGCATCCCCGAAGGAGGAGCTTTAGGTTATAATTGTGACTAGGGTATGTGCGTAAGATAAAATGGGCTTTGCGTTGGACGCCACCAAGAGCCCTGAAACGGACTTCTGCAGAATTGATAAGATCAAATGAGATGGACCCAAATAACTGTCCCGAAGTCGTCTGCCGGCGAACCAATGGGCGACCAGGTCGCCGGTGATGACCTTGGCTCCCAGGTCAACCCAGCCTTAAATGGGTACCAGGTACAGTCCTGGGAAGTAATGGCGGCCTATGTGATGTTGACCACACCACCCTCCGAGTGCCGATTGGTCTATAAAATAGAGGTATAGCCCTATACGCCCGAAGGCCTGGAAAATGGTCCTTTACTTGTTATGTAAATATAGTTGATTGTTGAATGGTGAATGATGAATGTTGAATGTTGAATTAAGAATCGACATCACAGCACTCAGGATACCCCCATAAGCGCCCCCTCCCCATTTTCAGCAGCAAGCGAAGAGTTAAAAGTCCGATGGTACCAATAACTGTCTGATTGTATATCCGACTCGCCTTTCCCCTGAGTGTGGAGCGTCGGCCAGATCCCCTTGTAACTCCTCGCAGTGCCATTCTGCCCAGACCGTAATGATCTATCTGTGCCTCGGCACTGTTACAGTTAACACATGTGAGGCAATGTGTCTAGGGAATATTGCCAACTTAACTGTTCATGAGCTGGGTATTGAACATGGAACCTTCAGCACCCGAGGCGGAAACCATGCATCGAGACCACTCAGCCCCCTAAACCCATTACTTTCGATCTCCAAAACCCACGACTTTCTATCTCCAAAACCCACGACTTTCTATCTCCAAAACCCACGACTTTCTATCTCCAAAACCCACGACTTTCGATCTCAAAAACCCACGACTTTCGATCTCAAAAACCCACGACTTTCGATCTCAGAAAACCCACGACTTTCGATCTCAAAAACCCACGACTTTCGATCTCAAAAACCCACGACTTTCGATCTCAAAAACCCACGACTTTCGATCTCAAAAACCCAAATTTGCACCACGTGTGATACGTGCGAAAGGCAGACTTCTAAATGCTATATTAATCAAAGAAAATATAGCAACAAGGACACGAAAACCACCGGATGGCGGATATTTGTGTGGTTTTGACACTTATTTAAGAAGCCTATAATTTTAGAAGGAGGATCATGTTATTTCCTCCTTCTGTCCTGTCAATGCCTTTTTTCAAAGACGCACACACATGGGCTCTCCCGAAAATGCACACGGAGCGTCTCCGGTGACAGTTGCGATATGGTAGACAAGACTTGGTGGGCTTGGCCGCAGCAACGGCCGTGACACTAAAGTTGTAGTTAGAGCGCTTCTGCGGTCAAGGGTCTGCTTAATGGCGCGGAGAATCGGTACCGCCCACTTGTTTTCAACAGTTCAGGACAGTCAATGGTGTTGACTGTGAGGGAAACGCAGCAGGGTGTAATCATATCAAATTACACGCTAAATGCCTAGGACAGTGACGATTCGATCTGGATTCATTATCACCCGTAGCCGTGAAAAGAAATGTGGCGAGGTGTTTGTCTGTAGACCCCGAGGGTGTTGAGTTCGAATCCACGAGTCTTTTTTTTTTTTTAAACTTTTGTTTTTCAAATGACTTCAGTTTCCAGGTCGTCCCAGTGTAAAATGGGTACCAGCTTCATTCCGGGGAAGTAAAAGTGACCGGAGCGATACTGACCACATCGGTCATCGTGTGCCTCATGGGCTCTACAAAAATGAATATTGAATCTCACTCCAGATGCCTCAAAGGTGTGAAAACGATCCTGAACTACTTTATTTGTTATTATTACTGATTGCTCATCATTATCATAATCACCACCACTACAACCAACATCATCACTATCATCATCCTCATCATCATCACGTGCCCTGCCGACTGGCGTAGGTGTTCATGCATCTGCTCAGATCTCGGTCCTGTGTCCTCTGGATTGGTTCCACCGATGATATCCCTCCTTACCGCCGTCGCAATCTACCCATCATCACCTCTCTGGGTCTGCCTCTCCTTCTTCTATCGTTGATCTTCACAGTCGTTATGATATTCTGCAAAGCTTCCCCCCCCCCCTTTTTTCCACCGCCCCCTCCTCACCACATGACCAAAGAATAGTGATTGTCTTTTCCTGGTATTCGTGTATATTGATCTGCTTTCATTAGCTTCTTTCAGGCAATCCTCATTGGTTAATCAAGCAGTACAAGGGATTCGTCTGAGGAACTACATCGCCGTCGTCTCCACATTCTTTCTGATTAATGCACTAACATTCCTTAATGATTGCTAGCTGTTTAAAAACACACACACACACACACACACACACACACACACACACACACACATTTTTCGTAAAAAATAATAGCAGAATGCTTGGTGTCAGAAAGGAGAGAATTAATCAAGTAACAGAAAGTATTGTGAACGGCACTCATAGAAAGAAGTGGAAAGATAGAAGAACACACTAGACAACATAAAAATCGAAAGCTATAGTTACCGTGCCGGGAATTGAACCCGTCACCTCCAGACGGCGTCTGCGCCTCGCCATGAATACAAGTGCACTAAGATACATGGTCAACTAGGCACCCCCCAAAAAAGGTGTCTCATTGGCCATGTCTATCATACAGCTTGAAATCCACAACTATGGAATACGGACAGAATTCATTTCAACCCATTGAAATGGCACCATAGTTTACAGAAATTTATATTAACGAAGCAAATGTCGAATTACAATCACAGCAACAATTTACGAACACAGTAGACCTTATTGCCTTGTCTAGAATACACAAACATTTAAGAAAGGTATTTGATGAGAGAGGGTCAGGGGCCGACCAGAACAAAGATGGACACAGAATACAAGCGTTTCATTGGGTACGAAAGGGCATGAGGCGCGAGAGCTGGCGAGAAACAGTTTCTTTCAGGCAGACGAGAGTGACGTTCTGCAAATGACCCGCTACATGATGATGATGACCTTTTTTCACAGGTGCTCATGGCTTGTTAAAGAAAGCATACTAGTAAAACCTACCTAAATAAGCACACCG
Source organism: Candidula unifasciata (assembly GCA_905116865.2). Lineage (NCBI taxonomy): Eukaryota > Metazoa > Mollusca > Gastropoda > Stylommatophora > Geomitridae > Candidula > Candidula unifasciata. The sequence goes on from CAJHNH020002154.1 coordinate 111,274, forward strand.
TGCAACCAGTAACTCTCTGTCCATGCACACAGAAAAAAAACTCTGAAGGGGGAGGACCTTAGAGAGAAGGAACAGGGGTGGTTAGGCCACTCAAGCCCCAACCTCTCCCCCCACCACCCCGCCCCCCCCCCAAAAAAAAAAAAAATTCTGATAGCAATTTTAAGCTGGATCGACCCGAAAGCCGAGGTCAGTTCTGAATTACAAATCTGTCTCGGTGCGGATTGGAACCGAAGACCTTCACACAGTCAGGCGAGAATTTAGCAATTAACTCTTTGAGTCCCAAAGAACACAGCATACCTTCATAGTATCCTAGCTAGAAGCCCAATGCACGCATGATACACCGATTTTATGTCTCTCTTTGCTGGGCTGATGCTAAACCTTCTGGGACTCAAAGAGTGAATGAAGTATGGCGGCTTCCGGTGAATAACAGGCTGCTATATGATTTGCCTTCTGTGTCCTTCAAGCGAGCTTTGGGAAGTTCAATGTTCTTCGACGCCCCCCAATCTTGATGACCGCAGCTAGGCTGGTTACAGTGACCACAGATAACACATTGTGGTCATAATTCCCTAGCTGACCACTCAGACTCGTGATTCCACCCTCCCGGAAACGGGACAATGGGAAGAATGAAAAATGGACACCAATTTCAGTTGACAGAGACTAATAAGCACAAACATAACCCGCCTGTTTGTGGACATGAGACTGACCTTTCGGTGATATTCATCTTGACACTGAGTTCGGTTTATTTTTAAACTCATACGCTGATTGTTTGAGGGAGGGATGTGAAGCCATGAAAACGAATTCAGTGTTTGAGGGAGGGATGTGAAGCCATGGAAACGAATTCAGTGTTTGAGGGAGGGATGTGAAGCCATGAAAACGAATTCAGTGTTTGAGGGAGGGATGTGGAGCCGTGAAAACGAATTCAGTACCGTTACCAGCAATCGCAATCTTTGTCACATATCACGTTTTTTCTTCTTCGCGTTCACCAGCTGTAAACTCTGGCGGAAAGTTCTGGTTGTTCATCCACTTCTGGACTGCAGTCCTGTTCCAGAACCCGAGTGTTGCGTGTGCATCAGTTTGACAGATCTGACTAATTTGTACGCAGACTAATGGTTTCTTGCTTCTCAGGCAGATGCACTCCAACTTCGAAAGAAGCTCGCAATTAGTCGACTCTTACGACATGCTTTTTGGTAGGCAATGTGTCTATTTTTGTTTTCCCTATAATAGGGACCCAGAACCCACACTGGGAGTCACATATCATCATCAAGTGTCTTGTTAACTGGCGTGGGCTATCATGCCGTTACACATCTTAATGTCCAACTCTGTGTTACATTCTGGCTGCTGTTTTCTTCCTCTTTCGCTATTTCCTCTTTAAGTGCATGCCATGTGGCGTTGGTAGTCATGTCATATCCACAACCTTCTGTCTCGTGTACTTTCAGTAAACTCTGAGACAGATGATCCTCCCTGCCATGATGTCAAACTGTCTAACATCTTTTCTCCCGATCTCCCTCTGCCTCTCCTCCCCTCCAGCTTTCATACTCTCTCGATGTACTCCAGCTTTCTCCTTCTCAACACACGACGAAAGAATATATATATTGTCTCTTTCTGATGTAAGCAATCAGTTCTCTTGGTGAGTCAGTTTCATACTAGAAATCCTCATCTCTTTTTATCTGTCCAGTGTATTCTTATCATTTGTCTATAAAACCACATCCTCGCAGCTTCCAAATAAGTTTTCACTAATTTACCAACCGTCTATGATCATAACCATATATGATGATAGGATTTATAGAGTTTGTAAGAATTATCTTTCTCGTCTCAATTGACAAAGAAAGATTACATAAAAAATGCCTTATTTTGTAAAATGCTGCCTTTGCTTGATCTAATATTCTACATTTAACTTCTTTAACACATCAGGGTACGCAAGTACTTAAACATGTCAACTTGCTTGGCGTTTATCCTGCTCCAAACAATATACTGCGTCCTTTTTTAGTTCTAAATTTTTCTTTAATTTAAGCCCTAATCTGGCTCTTGCCAGGGACCGTAATATAGGCAGGCCATAAATATGGCCAATTGTCTGAACGCGGTTTCTGGGACCTCTCCACGGCTATCCTCATCCACATGGTGGCACTTTGTGTCATCGGGTGTTTATCGCTTGTGTGATGTCCTGGTGGGGTAGAAAGTCAGCCAGTCAGTCGGCGTTTATCACTTTCACTTTAATGTTGGATTTTGGAGAGTCAATGTTTTTTATAATTACCAATACTTATGTTTTTCTGGTGTTCAAACTAAGACCCTTGTGTTCATTTTCCGTTACAGTTATATCAATAATTTCTTGCGTCATCCATTTTCAGCGATCAAAACGATATCGTCAGCATATTGAAAGGTGTTAACAATATAACCACCAACTGATTATCCTGGCATACCATGTATGGGTGTAATTATTATTTCCCTGTACAAACTGAAAAAATCTGATGATAGTAAACATCCCTGCCTAACGACTCGTTTAATGTTTTGAAACGTTCCAGCTTGATTGTCAATCCTTATGGCTACATCTTGTGCCATTTTACGTTTTTTTAGTCTCAAATCTTTACCAATAATGTTAGAGATTTCCAGAATTCGAATAATTTCTTTACGCTTCACTTTATCAAATGCTTAAATGTAATAATAAATATAAAAAAAAAAAAATATAAAAAAAAGCACAAAGACAGATCTCTGTTCATTTAAACCATTCTTCCTGAAAGTGTTCTCAAGATAAATATGGCGTTGTTTGTACCTTTACCGTCAACAAAACCACACTGCTCTTCTCCAGTTTTTGGTTTAATTTTGCACCTTATTCTTCTCATGATAATTCTCATTAATATTTTAGTTTCACGACTCATTAAACTAATTGTTCGATATTCTCCACATTCCACTGCACGGGCGTTTTTGTAAAGGTATGAAAAGAGAATTTCAAAACGTCATCAGGTACGTGTCCACTGTTATAGATATAACTGAATAATTTTGTCAAAACTTTTTAAACCCAGTTCTCCGGCAGCTCTTAATTCCTCAGTCAGGATGTTATCTGACCCTAAAATAATTTCATTTCTCCATGTGATTTATAACATACTAGCTGTACCCGGCCACGCGTTGCTGTGGCGTAATTTGAGATAGTCTTTGATCCCCACCCCACCCCCCCCCCCCCCACCCCACAACTAAATCCACCTACTACACTCTCCCTCATCAAAGGTTTTTAGAAAAGAAAGACAATGGAAATCGCACCTGTCTAATGAAGTTAATGACGCAGTCAATGTCTGCGCCGACGTCGAGATAGTCCTTGATTGCCCCCCCCCTCCCCCCCCCCTCGCCATCGAAGGTTGTTTGAAAAAAAAAAACAGAAAATAGAAATCGTGTTTAATATGGTTATTGTGGCAAAATATAGAGATAGTCTTGTTTGCGGTACCTACTCTATGTATTAAGTCGTTGGCTGCACGTAACTCGCCGGCGAATGGCGGAAGCCTTGCGTTCTGACTACGGCGGCGCATGCGCAATTACTAACGTGGCTATAATTAGAAATCACTAAAGTTATAAATATTAGTTGCGAATATTATGGCATAAATTGTGGTCACCTATCTCTAACAGTGACAGGTTGAATTTCAAACCACGATGGTTCAAAATCCGGTATCAAAACAAACATATCCTGAAAATTTCAGCTAAATCGGTTCAGTAGTTTCCGAGTCTATAGGGGGCAAACAAACACACAAACATTGATTTTTATATATAGAGATTCCACTTCCGCTTTCAGTGTTGGTGGTCCTTCCCAGTACTCGTGACTCTCTATGTCTGCTCTGCTGTTATCATCGTATTGCTCTTTTATATACTCTGTCCACCCTTTAGTTGTCTTCTCTTTGTCCAATAATATTTCACCTTCTTTTATTTTCAAGCAGCAACTTGCAGTATATTTTATAAAACCAGACAGTTCTTGTATTCTTTTACACGTCTTGTGTGTTCTTACCTTGGTTCTTCAGTTTCTTTGCACTTAATATTAAGCCAAGCGTCTTTGGTTGTATTACATTTATGTACAATCTCTCTATGTATTTGTGTAAATTCATCTTCACTGTGATTATTGTTTCCTCTAATTTCCTTCAAATGTAAAATTGTCTCTGTACTCCAATTTTGTTTCGCTGTCTGCTTTACTTCTGGTAATATTTTTTTTTTTTAATTGTATGTTGTAATGACTCTTTTAGCATATGCCCATTGTTCATCTATACTGCTAATCTTTTCAAAAGATAACAACAGACTCAGAGAGCGTGCTGAGAAAGGTGAAACAGGTATACTCCATGCAGAGTGGCAAGCATCGCTTCAGAGAACCTATGTAGTTAGCGCCACTTCCATGTCTAAAGGAATCATAATTTGTGGTTATCATAATTTATGGTTATCATAATTTATGGTTATCATAATTTATGGTTTTCATAATTTATAATTATAATAATTTATGGTTATCATAATTTATGTTAATCACAGGTTTTACCGAAGAGTTGGGAAATAAACAGGCAGATGACAAGCTTGTTGTCGTAGGAGCACTTTTAGGGGGGGGGTTAAGGGGGCGAGTGAAAAATGCAGAGGCAAAGTCGGATCATCACGATCTGAAAGGATTGGTGCTTCGAAGAGTGACCAGGGAATATGATCAACGCTCAACACTCAGGGAAAAAGTAAGACGGATATACAATCACACCGTTACTAGTACCTTATGAATTGGAACTCTGTGCGTGCTGCTGAAAATAGAGCGGGGCGCTTATGGGAATGTGCGGAGTACTGTGATGCCGATTCTCAGTTTAACATTGATTGATGGTTAGTTAGTTGCGCATCCTTTACAGGACGTTGCAGAACCAACCCCAGCAGCCCCTGGCTGTTGTGTGGTTTCTCTAGGCAAATTTACGTCCAGTAGTTTGCCAGTGCCACTGGACGGTCAGCTCCCTTATACCACTGTCGAAACCAACACAAGGCGTATGGCCCGCAGCTGGGATCGAAGCCGGTACCCCGGCATTACGAAGCGTTCGCCTCGACTTAGCCACAGAGCTGACATTTAAACATTACACTTATGTAACAACACTGACCTCATATACACTAGAAACAGACATAGCGGTAGTGTACTGACCCTTGGTTCTGTTAGCCCGAGCATGTTCGATAACTCCGCCACGTCCAGGCTGCTGAGATAGTGCGTCTGTTTGAATCTGTCTTCAAGCACGACCACCTGGTGTTGTGTGAAAGGTACCCGTGGATTGCGACCTAGTTTTCTTTTCTTGGTTCCCTCTTTTTGTTTGTTTCCTGCGAAGGTAATGGTCAGATCAAAATTTAAATATAAGTCACTGAAGGAAATACACTGTCACGTCGACTTATTAACCGCTTAACGTATCGTAGCACAGGGCAAATTAGAACAATCAGTGAACAAATGGAATCGAATTCAAACTGCTATTCCCCAGCTCCCACCAATGTCTTCAATAACGATGGCATTAAATAATGATTTTAGAAGGATTTTAGGAAAAACTACGGGTGCAGACAACAGTTAGACAGGTTTCAAAAACTTCCTGGCCAAAGAAACGGAAAAAAAGCCACCGATGACAACTGATGACAATTTTTTTTTAAACAGTTTAATGGGATGTGATTTTCACACTAGATACATTTGCATCTTGTAAAACCAAGGATTTGATAAAGTTCACATTTGTAGCGGATTACAAAAAGCACAAACAAATTCTACTTCTCACCGTTGATCCATTTCTTTGCATTTTCCTAATTTATGCGATAGCAATTGTATATTATATTATTATTATTATTATTATTATTATTATTATTATTATTATTATTATTATTATTATTATTATTATTATTATTATTATTATTATTATTATTATTATTATTATTATGTTCTTATTTTTATTATTATTTGTAATGGGAAATTTGGTTTCGAGATAAGAATTTGTCGAAATACGAACCAGTCAGGAAAAAAATGAAGTTCCTGAAATCGAGGTACCACTGCATGGGTCACCTGAGGTCAGGGGTGCTGGATCCTGCGGGTTCGAGGACACCTTAGGACTCCTTTCCCCAATCCTAATCACACCCCCCTCCCGACACTTTCTGCCACGTGTAGAGGGTCTCCTTGTAAATTTGTATTCATACGTTTTCATATTATAGCAAATATATTATTATATTTGTTTGCCATTCATCAAGTTTTTTTTAATCGATATATTTTGTATGCACTCTCTCTCTCTCGCTCTCTCTCTCTCTCTCTCCCTCTCTCTCTCTCTCTCTCTCTCCCCTCCCCCACCCCCTCCCAATCCCAACCGTTATTTTAATAGACATTTTGTTTTAAGTACACATAATTAAGGCTTTGGCGTTGCGAGTCCGACTCGTAATTCCAACATACAGCGATCCAAACCCACTGCTGCCTGTGTGGAGTTTTATCATGTTATGGGCGTCGCAGGTCGACCCAGCCTTAAATGGGTACCAGGATGTATGTCATGGGGAAGTAAAGATGGCCGGCGTAATGCTGACCACATTACGCACCCAGTGCCGATTAGTCTGTAAAAATATGTGTGCTCTTCCCATGTGCCCGATGAACCTAAAGGCGTGAAAGGGGATCTTTACTTTGCTTTGCTTACATATTACTAAAAAAGGTGGTTGAATCAGTAGTCTGTAATCAGCTCCTTTATGGACAGTCTTTGGTGAGTACCGGTACCATTCTTTATACAATGAATATCTATATCCAACAATAAGAAAGAGACAAACACTGTTCTTTGGCCACATAATGAGAAAAGAGACATTGGAGAACATCGTGACAACTGGAAAGATCAGTGGAAAAAGGGGTAAAGGCAGACAAAGAGAGATGATGCTGGATGGGCTGAAACGATGGCATGGAGGGATTTCATCAAGAGAACTGTTCCAGGCAACCAGGGATCGTGATCTGTGGAGACGCATGAGCGTCTACGCCAGTTGGCAGGGCACATGATGATGATGATAATGATATCATGCAGAATATGTCTAAAGGGGCAACGCTACAATCTTTAACTTATCACGCCAACATTAGGGGTGCCGCCGTGGTGTAGCGGTTAGACGCTAGCCTGCTGATCTGAAAGTCGTGGGTTCACATCCCAACGGTTGCTGGACTTTGTCTTCTTTTAAATGACCCAGCCTTAAATGGGTACCAGGTAAAGTCCTTTGAAGTAAAGGCGGCCGGCGTAATGCTTACCCTAACAGTCATCAAGTGCCGATTTTTCTGTAAAGTAAAGGTCTAGCTCTAAATGCCCATAAACCCCCCCCCCCCCCAAGTTGTGGAAAGGGTCCTAACATACCCCCATCCCCCACCCCCCTAAGTTCTTGAAAGGGTCCTAACATACCCCCCCCCCAAGTTGTGGAAAGTGTCCTAACATACCCCCCCCCCCGCCCCGTTCCCCCCCCCCCAGGTTGGGGAAAGGGTCCTAACATACCCCCATCCCCCACCCCCCCCCACCCAAGTTGTGGAAAGGGTCCCAGGGGGAAGACCCCCCAAAGCAGAAAGGTTGAAGAGGAAAACTAACATACCATAACCCCATCCCCCACCCCCCCCCCACCCAAGTTGTGGAAAAGGGTCCTAACATATCCCCCCCCCCACCCCCCCCATCCCCCCCCCCACCCCCCCCCCCCCCTCCAAGTTGTGGAAAGAGTCCCTACCCCCCCCCCCCCCCCCGCCCGCCCCCCCCCCCCTCCAAGTGGGAAAGAACATAACTTCATCCCCCATCCCCCCCCCCTCCCACCCAAGTTGTGGAAAGGGTCCTAACATACCCCCCCCCCAAGTTGTGGTTAGTTGTGTCCTAACCATACCCCCCCCCCCCCCGCCCCCCCCCCCCCCCCCCCCCCCCCCAAGTTGGGGGGAAAGGGTCCTAACATACCCCCATCCCCCACCCCCCCCCCACCCAAGTTGTGGGAAAGGGTCCTAACATACCCCATCCCCCAAGTTGTGGAAAGGGTCCTAACATAACTTCATCCCCCCCCCCCCCCCCCCCCCCACCCAAGTTGTGGAAAGGGTCCTAACATACCCCCATCCCCCACCCCCCACCCCCCCTAACCCCCCCCCCCCCCAAGTTGTGGAAAGGGTCCTAACATAACTTCATCCCCCACCCCCACCCCCCCCCCAAGTTGTGGAAAGTGTCCTAACATACCCCCCCCCCCCAAGTTGTGGAAAGGGTCCTAACATAACTTCATCCCCCACCCCCCCCCCACCCAAAGTTGTGGAAAGGGTCCTAACATACCCCCATCCCCCCCCGCCCCCCCCCCCCAAGTTGTGGAAAGGGTCCTAACATAACTTCATCCCCCACCCCCACCCCCCCCCCCCCCACCCAAGTTGTGGAAAGGGTCCTAACACATACCCCCCCCCCCCCGCCTGTCCCCCCCCCCCCCCAAGTGGGGAAAGGAAAAGGTCCTAACATACCCCCATCCCCCACCCCCCCCCACCCAAGTTGTGGAAAGGGTCCTAACATACCCCCATCCCCCACCCCACCCACCCCAAGTTGTGGAAAAAGTGTCCTAACATACCCCCGTCCCCCCCAAGTTGTGGAAAGGGTCCTAACATACCCCCATCCCCCCCGCCCCCCCCCCCCTCCAATAGGATGAAAATGTGCATTTTTCTGAGAGGCAAGAAGTCAACAGTCTGCGCACACATATGCCATTGCTGTTTTGAAACAAAACTGAAGTCCACAAATGGACGAACAACCAGAAAACTTTCCGCCGGAGTTTACAGCATGTGAACACGGAGAAGAAGAAGCAGAAAACTACCAAATGTAGATTACTTAAAGTAACAACTTCGTAGAATCTTCTTCTTAGAGTCCATTAGAGTGGCATTGGTAGTCATGTCTGTCCACATCCTTCTGTCTCTTGTACATTTTCAAATAATTCTGACACAGACGATCTCCGATGCTATGATATCAGCCTATCCGGCATCATCTCTCTCTCTCTCTCTCTCTCTCTCTCTCTCTCTCTCTCTCTCTCTCTCTCTCTCTCTCTCTCTCTCTCTCTCTCTTTCTCTTTCTATCTCTCTGCCTCCATCGGATTCTTTCACCTCTAATTGTCCCACTGTCATTGTGTACCCCAGTTTTTCCCTTCTAATGACATGACCAAAGAATGTACATTGTCTCCTTATAATGTGGACAATTAGATCAACTTGTTAAAATGTAGTTTGAGTTTTTGAGGTTTTGAACAATGGATCAACATTTCTTTGTAGTAACCCCAAAAAAGCTCCGTTCTTTTTCTAACTCAAGCCAAAGAAGCTCAGCACAGTACTTTAGCACCGGCGAGGATCCTGAAATAATTTGGGTAGTCTTTTAACTCCAAATTTTGCCCGGGCAGCGCCGTTAGGTTACTCTTTTCGATTTCCAGCTGCCAAGGGATTTTGTACGTGTGCAACAATGCACACGGGCGTCCAATCTCACTACCCAGAGACCAGGGAGAATTATTAGAAGTCCAAGTCTACGTGAAAAAATCCAAGCCCTTACCGGGGATTAAACCCGGAACCTCTAGCACTCGAGGCGGACACCGTGCCTCGAGACCCCGCAGCTCCCCTCTTAGAATTTAATAAGGCAAAGCAACAGGAGCTTGTCACTGACAAGAGTGAGCGAACTGGGAAAAGTATAGGTCAAATTAATTATGGGAAAAGTGATAGGAAACATTAATTGTGGGAAAAGTGATAGGAAACATTAATTGTGGGAAAAGTGATAGGTATAATTAATTATGGAAAAGATTATTGGTAAAATAAATTATGGGAAAAGTGATAGGTCAAATTCATCATAGGAAAAGTAGTAGGTACAATTAATTAAGGGAAAAGTGTTAGTTCAGATTAATGACAGGAAAAGTAATAGGTAAAATTGATTATGGGAAAAGCGATAGGTAAAATTTATTACGGGAAAATTGATTGGTAAAATTAATAATGGGAAAAGTGATAGGTGAAATTAATTATGGGAAAGTGATGGGAACAATTAATTAGAAGAAACGTAGTAGGTAAAGTGATAGGTCAAATTAATTATGGAAAAGTAATAGGTAAAATTAATTATTGAAAAACTGATAGGTAAAACTGTTTATGGGAAAAATGATTGGTAAAATTAACTGTGGGGAAAAGTGATAGGTAAAAAATTAATTATGGGAAAAAGTGATGGGTAAGATTAATGAGGAGAAAAGTGGTAGGTAAAATTAATTATGGGGAATGTGATAGGTAAAATTAATTATGGAAAAAGTGATAGGTAAAATTAATTATTGGAAAAAGGTAATTGGTAAAATTAATTATGGGAAAAGTGATAGGTAAAATTATTTATTAGAAAAGTGATAAGTAGAATTAATTATAAGAAAAGCGATAAGTAAATTTAAGTATGGCAAAAGTGATAGGTAACATTAATTATGGAAAAAGTGATAAGTAAAAATTAATCTTCTTTTGAAGTCGGAGTGCATCTGCCTGAGAGGTAAGGAACCAACAGTCTGCATTCAAGTGAATCAGATCTGTAAAACTGATGCACACGCAACACTCAGGTTCTGGAGCAGGACTGCAGTTCAGAAGTGGACGAACAAACAGAACTTTCCACCAGAGTGTACAGCTGGTGAACGCGAAGAAGAAGAGGAAGAAGAAGAATTATTGGAAAAGTGATAAGTAAAATAAATTAACTCAAGACTTACTCTGTAGCTTTGGCGGGTGGTAGCGCGTACACTGAAGCCATTGATACTTCGGAGTAATGATGTCAACATCGGATAATTCCTTGCCCGTGTTATCTGTAGAAACATCTGTAGTCTCTTCTTTAACATCGTCTACGTTGATAATTTCATCTCCACTGTCGTCGTCACAAAAAGTATTCTCTACTGAAAAACCAGTTTCTTCGTCATTTCGGCACGATGATGAAACGTCGCCGGTTAGACCCAGGATACGCTCGATGGAAAATGTCAAATAAGGTTTAACGGGAATGTTTGATTGTCTACAAGCTGGCTGGCTATCTGGGGTAGGAGACCTGTTAAAGCTGCTGCCTGTATCAACGGAAGGAGGGGTTCTAACACTATTTCTGAGCTGACAAGTGGCAGTGAGAGAAGGTAAACTGGATGACATGTCTAGCGGGTCGTTGTTGTTGTTGTTGTTGTTGTGAGAGAAGACTGGGTTTTGCTGCCACACTTCTCTAACACCGCCGGGTACTAAACAGTATGGGAATCCGTCACTGACATATACGTTTGTATATGGGGTAGGTAACATTGTCTGGCTGTAGATGATTAGATCGTATAAAATACTTCCATTTTTCAATAAAATTTTACCTGCAGCCCAAATATGGCACGCAGTTGTTCGTTATTTTGAAGCCCCTCTCTGGCTGTGGTCGGCAGCCCTAATATAACCCAACCTGTGGGTTTGAACGGGATTCCTGGGACCTGTCCCCGGGTGAACCTCATTCGAATAGTGGCACTTTGTGTCACCTGGTGTTTATGGTTCAGTGTGATGTCCTGGTGTGGTTAAACATCAATCAGTCAATACAATTTTCACAGCTTGATATCACAACGCACTTCCTGCTTTAATTTCCCAATTGGTAGTATATATATATATATATATATAAGCGATGAGTTATTTTACCCTATCTATGTAAAAATAAACAAATCCTTTTCCAATTAA
>CAJHNH020002155.1:0-45000 GCA_905116865.2 Candidula unifasciata
AGTCGCATCTGCCCAATCTTGAGTAGGTAACGTAAGAGTTTCTGAATCCATTCTTTTTTGCTTATTTTTTGCAAAACGATCTTTTTTTGTTTTTTTAAAACATCTTTTTCCCCCAACACAGTTTTTTCAATAGTCCGAATCTGAAAAAATGGCATTTTTTAGGTTGTTGTTTTGTTTTTTTTCCATTTTTATTTCAGTCTTCAATATAATTTAAATTTAGGATTCTGCGCAGTAGGGAAGAACTATGCTGGTCTTAAAAAAAATGCCATCTTGATCTTCGGTTTTACTTATCGAGATCTTCTTTGTTGTCGCGCAGCACTTGCAAAAAAAGGGTTTTCTTATTTTTCCCCACCGTTTAGTTCCTTCTGATAAACGCACATTGTTTTTAAAATGTCCTGGGTTTATAAAGCTTTAACGAAATTTTTGTTAAAAACGTGTTAAAAGTTTGCTGGTTTCCGCAAACCAAAATTTCCCACAAATTTTTTTAAATTCACAAACTTGATTTATAATATTTACGATATGTACCTTTGGTAAAAACATGAAACTGCCTCCCGAATCCGCAAACTTGGCCGATCGGTGTTGGCAGGGCGTAGATGACACACCGGTTTTCATTGGTCGGTAGCTGACCTGTCGGCTGCTTGCTGTGTTTAATTATTAGGCTATGCTCGGGTGAAGTTACGCTGTTTTTCGCGCATGGTTTATCATACCTTTGAAGAAACAAAAATTTTTTCCTATTCTTTGGTCCTCGTGGTTTCTAATTGTCCTTCGGACAAGCACCCACTTGTAATAAACCTTGGCTTGAGACTTGGACTGCGCTTTGGCTTTACTACTTATTGGCTTTAGGCACGGATCACTCTCTGGTATTTACTGCTACACAACTGCACTACTTTAACGTCTAGAGTTGACAACACAAACGCCGCTCAGCTTCTTGCAGTACATTCTATCAGTTTGATTCTGGTCCATTTATTTCACATGTTCAAACATTATTCACACTTTTATCACTCGCGACAATATTCGAACATTAAACGATTTGCGCAACATAAAGACGAACATCTTCAAAATACTACAACCGTCTTCTCTGAGACTTCTGATGATCGACTGACCACGAGGCTAGCTCGGCTTTCCCTCGATTCCTCGACTATGGCACAAGTATCGTGCTTTCTCGTGCTGTCCCTTGTTTGCACGGACTTTCTGCTTGCCCACTTGTAATCGGTGAGGGACCATGCAAAGCAGGGTCATTACAAACAGTCTGCACACAAGTAAGGCCTACCTGTAAAACAGATGAGCAGGCAAAACTCAAGTTCTAGAACAAGATCAAAGTCCAGAAGTGGTTGAACAACCAGAACTTTCCAGCAGTTTACACCCAGTAAACACTAAGGAGAATAACTTCTTTGGAGGTTGTCAGATATGCCATAAAATGGTTTCATATAAATGTTTTTTAGAGTCCAGAAAAGTGAACTGTTTTTATTTTGCTGATTCACTTAATGAAAATGTCAAATCAGTACTATTGTATGGGGCGGAAACATGAAGAACAACCAAGGCAATTACAAATAAATTACAGACATTCATTAACTGGTGCCTGCGCAGAATAGAGGGAATTAAATGGTATGATAGAATAACTAATGTAGAACCTTGGGAGAGAACTAAACAGGCTCAAGTGGACCAAGAGGTGAAGAAAAGATGCTGGCGTTGGATAGGACACACACTGAGAAAACAAGAGAACAGCATAACTAGAATGTCTTTGCATTGGAACCCACAGGGGGATAGGAATAAAGGAAGGCCAAAAAACACACGGAGAAGAGAGCTGGAAAATGAAGTTTGAAAGATGGGAAGGACATGGGGAGAGCTCCATGCAATGGCGAAGTATAGAACAACTTGGTGTGAGTTGGTTGAGGGCCTATGCTCCATTGGGGGATAGAAAGGCAGAAGAAGAAGATTCACTTAATACAAGAATAGATTTAATATAAATGACAAAAAATTGCTGATTCAGCAAAACAGACAACAAATAACTGTTTTTTTCTAGTATAAAATGGAATTATTTTCCCAAAAAGGTCGGGTCTAAAAACAGTATGTGTCTTATACAACAGTAGTAGATTCTTACCAAATGATTTGTTAGAAAATATACCGTACAGGGTCTCATGCTGATTCAGGAGCGACAGAAATAAGCTGCCATGAGAGATGAATGGAACAAATGGAGGAAGCCTTCTGTGGACAAACTGACACAGGCAGATAGTGTGGACAAACCAACTACAGGAGGAGTTTGTACCTGGGTGAAACATCCTTGGATAATGTGAAGAAGTGTGACATTTCAAACGTCACAGCTGGAACTGAGGATGAGGCGATATATGAAGACAGTGATTCGTCATCAGACACAGACGAGGACAAGGTAAAGAACTCTCATATCGATGACTGCTTTGAATGTGATGAGGAGTATTATGGATTCTACGATGCATGAAACGTGAGTTCAATAACTTTGTTATATTTATTTTTCTTCGAAATTTCTGCCCCCACAATAAAGGTATGGTTTATACAAGGGATCATCTTGATCTTGCGGATTATGGTACCTTCAGTTTTGCCACCAGTATAGCTCTAGGGTTGCAGTGAACAAGCATGATTAGAGCAATGGCCTCTAAAGAAATGATCTAGGTTCAACTCCCCAGCAGAGAGAGGACTATGTTTTGCCACCAGTACAGCTCTAGGAGCACTGCCCCCCCCCCCCCCCCAGCAGAGACAGGACTTATGGTTTGCCACCAGTACAGCTCTAGGAGCACTGCCCCCCCCCCCCCCCCAGCAGAGACAGGACTATGGTTTGCCACCAGTACAGCTCTAGGAGCACTGCCCCCCCCCCCCAGCAGAGACAGGACTATGTTTTGCCACCAGTACAGCTCTAGGAGCACTGCCCCCCCCCCCCCCAGCAAGAGACAGGACTTTTTGCCACCAGTACAGCTCTAGGAGCACTGCCCCCCCCCCCCCCCCCCCCCCCAGCAGAGGACAGGACTATGTTTGCCACCAGTACAGCTCTAGGAGCACTGCCCCCCCCCCCCCCAGCAGAGACAGGACTATGTTTTTGCCACCAGTACAAGCTCCTAGGAGCACTGCCCCCCCCCCCCAGCAGAGACAGGACTATGGTTTTGGCCACCAGTACAGCTCTAGGAGCACGTCCCCCCCCCCCCCAGCAGAGACACGGACTATGTTTTGCCACCAGTACAGCTCTAGGAGCACTGGCCTCTGAAGACATGGTCTAGGTTCAATCCCCAGCAGAGACAGGACTATGTTTTGCCACCAGTACAGCTCTAGGAGCACTGGCCTCTGAAGACATGGTCTAGGTTCAATCCCCAGCAGAGACAGGACTATGTTTTGCCACCAGTACAGCTCTAGGAGCACTGGCCTCTGAAGACATGGTCTAGGTTCAATCACCCACAGCAGAGACAGGACTATGTTTTGCCACCAGTACAGCTCTAGGAGCACTGCCCCCCCCCCCCCCCCCAGCAGAGACAGGGACTATGGTTTGCCACCAGTACAGGTCTAGAAGCAACTGCCCCCCCCCCCCCCCAGAAGAGACAGGACTATGGTTGCCCACCAGTACAGCTCTAGGAGCACTGCAGCCCCCCCCCCCAGAAGAGACAGGACTATGGTTTGCCACCAGTACAGCTCTAGGAGCACTGCCCCCCCCCCCCCAGCAGAGAGACAGGACTATGGTTTGCCACCAGTACAGCTCTAGGAGCACTGCCCCCACCCCCCCCCCAGCAGAGACAGGACTATGTTTTTTGCCCCCAGTACTAGCTTGTGCCACTAGTACAGCACTGCACTGCCCCCCCCCCCCAAGAGAGAGACAGGACTATGGTTTGCCACCAGTACAGCTCTAGGAGCACTGCCCCCCCCCCCCCAGAAGAGACAGGACTATGGTTTGCCACCAGTACAGCTCTAGGAGCACTGCCCCCCCCCCCCCCCAGAAGAGACAGGACTATAGTTTGCCACCAGTACAGCTCTAGAAGCACTGCCCCCCCCCCCCAGCAGAGACAGGACTATGTTTTGCCACCAGTACAGCTCTAGGAGCACTGCCCCCCCCCCCCCCCAGCAGAGACAGGACTATGTTTTTTGCCACCAGTACAGCTCTAGGAGCACTGCCCCCCCCCCCCCCCCCAGCAGAGACAGGACTATGTTTTGCCACCAGTACAGCTCTAGGAGCACTGGCCTCTGAAGACATGGTCTAGGTTCAATCCCCCAGCAGAGACAAGACTATGTTTTACCCCCAGTACAGCCCTAGGAGCACTTGCCCCCCCCCCCCCCCCCCCCCCCCCCCCCCCCCCCCCCCCCCCCCCCCCCCCCCCCCCCCCCCAGCAGAGACAGGACTATGGTTTGCCACCAGTTTGTTTGTTTGTTTGTTTTAGTATCCAGAAGCCATGAGTTGTTAACCCTTATACTCTGTATTATGGATATCGCAACCTTTCGGCCTTTATTCCATTGTAAATACCGTAAATCTGGGAGAAAATGTGGCTTTCCTGCCTACCCCCAGGATTGAACCCGGACCACAAGGAGTTCGTCACCCGGTCTCCACGCAATCAGGTTTAGCCAACTACGCTAGAGAGCCGGGCTTTGCCACCAGTACAGCTCTAGGGTTGCAGCAGCTGCCTTTACTTACCAGGATACTACCCATTTAAGGTTTGGCCGAACTGAGAGTTCAGGTCAATTTGGGAGGAAATCTGCCAAGGTGAGACTTCAAACCCTAGCCCTTGAGGCTGGCAGGCCAGAGTCTAACCTCTGGACCACAAAAGTTGCCTACTGATATCATCATCCATTGACTTGACACTATAAATAACTGCCCATCACTCCAGATAAACACATAAGAACACTGCAAATAACACATACAAATAGTTCACACACAGCAATGCTATGTAAATGTTTCATCTTAATGCTCAACTAAGGTGGGAAAAGGGAAGGGGGGGACCACAATGACTAGTGGAAGGAAACAATCATAACACAGAACACACACAAAATTAAAAAATCTCAAAGGCATCACAATGTGACAAGTGCCAAAAAAGTGATATCTGGGACAAACAACAACTTGGGTATGAGCAACACAGCATGCTGGGTACAGGAAACTAACACTGAAAGCATGAAGCTGTACACAAGAGTGAGGACACATATAGCACAGTAAAAGCACCAATTGCCATGCCTTCAGGTGTACTGGGCACTCAGGGCTAGCCCTATATTGTAGAGACCACTCAGCACTTGGAGAGTGATGTGGTCAACATCACACCGGCCACCTTTACTTCCCAGCACATTGCCTGGTACTCATTTAAGGTTGGGTCGACCTGGCAGACAAGATCATTAAAAAAAAAGGGTATGATTCTGCTGGAACTCGAACCCATGACCTTCAGATCTGCAGGCGAGAATCTAGCTGCTACACCATGTTGGCTCCCCTAATAAATAACAGACTCAGTAGAACTAACTGAACCATAATATCAAGAAACCTGTATTACCATCTGATGATGTTGCTGCTGTGACTCCAGCTGCTGATGAGGTGGCTGCTGTCGAGGTGGGTGCTGCAGTGGGGATTGCAGGTGGTGGAGGCCGGGGCGGGGCTCTGGGTGCTGGCCTGGGGGGAGTGCTGGATGCAGTGGTGTCAGCAGCAGCAGCTGTATACCAGTGCAGCAGGGTGTCATTGTAGGCCAGAAGAGGGTGTTTTGGGTGGTTTTATGTGAGATGGGGGCATTTATACATTCATGGTAGGGAGAAAAGAAATGAAATTTGACAATAACAAATAAATAAATGAACAAAATAAAATGATAGCAGTTTAACAGTAAACATAATCTTAAAGCAGATGCTGCTGCAAGAGCGTGAAATATTACAACATTAGTCTACAGAATTATGAGACCTGGTAAGTAGTTCCTTTCTTCACAATCTGCTCCTTTCTTAGTGATGTCAGGACAGAATTTGTCAACAAGAGGCTACCACCTGTTTGGATTACTAGACATGAGAACAGTTAAAGAGTCTAGGCAGGTGGTCATTACACTCACAGGCACTTATAAACACTTACAGAAGCAAAGAAAAGTAGCAGCACTGACGAGGACTTATAGAAGTGAAAATCTGTAGAAGCACTGATGAGCACTTATAGAAGTGAAGACAAGTAGCAGAGTTTGGAGAACACCATTAACTAGACGATATAAACACTGGAAACGAGGCATACAAGAGTGAAAAACCTGCTACCTCCACAGAAGGCCAGTGACAGACTGAAGTCACATATTTACCTTCCTTGCATTAGATACCCCACAAACATGAACATCAGTGGAAGCCATGAGGTTTTCAGAGAAAATGAACAATTTCACAGTCAAGTAAAAATAATAACAAACATTGTTCCAGTGAAAGTCCAGGCAGAACAAATCCTCACCTCAGACATCAGAAAGAGATGTACAGGTCGTCTGGTAATGTTAACAGACAAGAAACAATGGACAAGCAAAATGGAAGAAAGAAAGAGGACAGGGAGAAAGAGAGCAGATACATGAGAGTTTGGCCTGCTATGTAACATCTGAAAATATGAACTGCCCAACAGTACTAGAACAAAACGGGGCTACATAGGGAAAAAGAGAGCAGATACATGAGAGTTTGGCTTGCTATGTAACATCTGAAAATATGAACTGACCAACAGCACTAGAACAAAACGGGGCTACATAGGGAGAAAGAGAGCAGATACATGAGAGTTTGGCCTGCTATGTAACATCTGAAAATATGAACTGACCAACAGCACTAGAACAAAACGGGGCTACATTATACAGAGAGATTAAAGCCATTACCTGACAACAAGGCATGGAACAAACAAGAAATTAACAGAGTTTCTGGGGGATAGAAGACACAGTTGGAAAAAGGAAAAGGCCAACAACAAACATTACTGAAAGAAATGCAGAAACAAATGGTTGTAATGTTCAATCCTGATGCAGAACAGCACATCATGATGAGATACTGATGAGGATTCTGGACAGTAACACAAAGAACAGCACATGATGAGATATTGATGAGGATTCTGGACAGTAACACAGAAAATCAAGGAGGAAGAGATGAGAACATGAATGTAATTGATTCCCCAGATGTGACAATAAAGAGATGCAGGTATACCTGGTGTTATATGTTCAGCTGAAATTAAACATCCAAAGAGAATCCACAGGCAGGGGTCTATGACTTGCATGTGAATAGAAGCGGTGGCCGTGCAACTCACAGTTGTGTGCAAATGCATGCATGCATGTTATATTGACAACAGTACAGAACGTTATCAGTGAGAATATTCAGCGTGTATTATCTTGTGTTTGATCAATTACTTACTATATGTGTGCATCATCTGTTAACTCTTTCTACCCCAAACAGTGCAGGCCATGTGTGCTTGGTGCTAGGGTGTAACATACCCTACCTGTGTAACATACTGTACCTGTGTAACATACCCTACCTGTGTAATATATTCTACCACTGTAACATATTCTACCTGTGTAACGAATTCTACCTGTGCAACTATCCTCTTATTATGTGTAGTTAACTGTTCTCCATCCACACCAATCTTTGTTGTTGTTGGATATCCTAAATGTGCACAAACCAGTGTGCCATGTTTCACTGAATATTCTGTGGCTGTAAGTGTCCCAGCCAAGGTGTCATGTGTCTTGTGCTTCCTACAATCTTTCATTAACACTCAAGTAAAGAAACAATTCTCACACAGTGAGGTATACCAGGCAGATCATCTTCACTGCTTGCAAACTGGTGGACATTTCTGGTTGTTCGTCTAACTCTGGACTTAGGTCTTATTCATATAAACTTGAGTTTAGTGTCTATTTTACAGATCTGACTTATTTGTAGGAATACTATTGTTTTCTTGCCTCTCAAACAGATTCACTTTGACTTTGAAGGAAGCTTCCAATTAGTTCAATCTTGCGATGCTCGCTGGGGTGGTAGTGGGTCTATCCTTGTTTCTCCTCACAATGGGGTCCCAGCATCCATATGATGTTAGCCTAACACTGAATGGACTCATTAATACTTGATGGGTGATGTGGTCACAGATATTTCAGATGTCTTTACTTGCCAGAACACAACCTGGTACCCTTATTAGGTCTGTGTTCCTCCTCACTAGAGAAGCCGGAATGTGTGATCCACTGCCCCAGAAACACCACAATGTCCTTTTCTCAAGATCAATCAATCAATCAGCATGTCTCACAGCCTCTCTTTCACTAGCCAATATTTCCAGCCCTGTGTGCTTTCACTGTCAATGCATCTTTAATGTCCCATAGCCACATTTTCTGTGGTCAGCCTCTGCTGTACTCTCCATTAACGTTCTGCTCAAGTACAAGTTCTGCTCATGCGCAAGTACTTGTAAGCCACTCTGCACACAGAGTGCAAATGCCAGCAAATATCTAAAGCTTAGTCCAACGGCCATGTATGTTTTCTATACTTCTCATAACAGTACCCTGAATGTACAAACAGATGTTCTCACACCTTCATCTTGTATGTCTTCTAGCTGTTCTTCCTGTACATTCTATAGAAGTGCTTTCCAAAACAGAACAGCTTGTTGCTTGACTTGACAAAGTATCCATGAAATTATAACGCCAACTCAGGAAGTCATGGACTTAGCAATTAACTAGTTAAATACAGCAAACAACCAAAAATAATACTCAAATGTTACAACAGCAACACAATAAATTAATACTAAACATGCTACAACACAACAGCAGCACAATCAACAACTACATAAATATATTGAAACAGATCATATCTGCCCTAAATGACAGCACTCTTGATACTCACACTGGTTGGATGCCTGTCCAGCAGCTCCTTGGTATCTTGGGGGCACGGGAGGTGCCTGGGAGGGGGAGTTTGCGATGGATTTCTGCAGCTCAACCAAAAGGTCCTCCTTTTCAGTCTTACGGGCGAAGCAGAAATCGTTTATCTTGGTCTGCAGACGCACTAGCAGCGGGGTCAGGTCATTGTAAAACTGTGGACACCCAATGAGGAGGCAGACAACCAGTGTTAATGAGCTGTAGTCTGAAAGCTTCAATACTAACCAGGGAAACAAAACAATGAAACCCAAATATTCTCCTTTCTAGTGAGGCTTACTTCCCAAGAAGGTCAACTATTTGTCTTCTCGTAACAAAATTTCCAATGCAGTTAATTTCAATATCTGTTCACTCTTTGTCATAGGAGAAAAACACATACTATTTACAAACAATAAACAATCATTCATATACACCTACCTGTTTACCTATGTACATACACACGTACACATACGGACAGGCAGCCAGAAAAACAGACTGGAAGACACTCACTCACATACTGACTGACAGACATAAACAGGCAGTGAAATAGATATAAACACATACAATCAACAGAAACCCAGAAAGATACACACATAGACAGCTAGCTACACGGCAGACAGATGCACATAAAGAAAAAACACATGTGTGCACACTCAAAGTACAACAGTAATGCACAACAATGGGCAGATATACAATTGTTTTCAAAAATCATAACAATTGAAAAATTTAACGCATTTTTCAACAACAAATGAAACAAAAATCCACCTGGTATAACAAGCAAGTTGACAGACACATGCTTATGTAAGGTGACACTGATAAGCAGTAGATGACAACAAAGTGGAGAGAATGGGCGGTGGGGAGTAACGAGGGGAGACTGCACTCAGAGGAAAGCTGAGACTGACAGCTGGTACCAGGGAAAATTGTAACTCTTCACTGGCTGTTGAAGACCCAGTCTCAAGTGCTGTGATTAAGATATAGACAAATGTCCCTTGTGCAGTGATGAGGAGAAAGACGAATGTCGCATGTGCTGTGATGAGGAGAAAGACGAATGTCCCATGTGCTGTGATGAGGAGAAAGACGAATGTCCCATGTGCTGTGATGAGGAGAAAGATGAATGTCCCATGTGCTGTGATGAGAAGAAAGACAAATGTCTCAAGTGCTGTGATGAAGATGAATGTCTCAGGTGCTGTGATGAAGATAAAGATGAATTTCTCAAGTGCTGTGACGAAGATGAAGACGAATGTCTTAAGTGCTGTGACGAAGATGAAGACAAATGTCTCAAGTGCTGCGATTCCCGGCTCAATTTAATTGAACTGAAAAGGAATGATATGTACGCCACCAAGAACAACACACATGAAAAAGATAACACAACTGACCTTTGTGCCTTCTTCCAGGTTGCCCTTGAGTTCCATAAACATGTCAAAGCCAGCGGCCAGGTCTTTGAGCAGTGTCTCTCGCTGGGCTGCATTCTGGCTGGAGGTTTTAGCATTGCAGAACTCTGTATTTGCATTCTGGTGTTTGAGAACAATAAACTGCATGTCAAACACAAGTCAAACAGTGGATGTGTAGCAGGCAGATTTCTCTCCTGTGTGTCCATGCCAGAGATTAAACAGTGGGTGTGTAATTGGCAGCTTTCTCTTCTGTGTGTCCATGCCAGAGATTAAACAGTGGGTGTGTAATTGGCAGCTTTCTCTTCTGTGTGTCCATGCCAGAGATTAAACAGTGGGTGTGTAATTGGCAGCTTTCTCTTCTGCGTGTCCATGCTTTAGATTCTCAAACTGTTGGAGACACCACACAGCAGGCTGCACCTTTCTTGTTAGTTAATAAGTTCCTGACAGCAGTGGTAACATGCAACAAGATGGATGCAGAACTGTTTAGTCTGCTTCAGTTGTGACCATGGGGGTTGGAAGTATACAATTTCTGTTTTTATTTCAAACCTTATAGAGTTCACAGAGAAATTGACCACTTTTGCATAAATCAGAGATGGAAGCTGGAACCTCCAGGTGGCTCTGGCCCTTGGGAGAAGAAGTGCTAGAGTAAGATTTGTACACTACAGTGTGTTCTCCTTATCACAGTGGACAAGTCTGTGAACGACTGAGACTGCATACAAGCCATTTCTACTGGCAGGTTTCCTACAGCTAGAGACTTCCTGGTCCAGCAGGTCAAAGGTCAATCGGCAGTCTTCAGAAACAAATTTTTTGGGTGTCCCTTTAAAAAATTTACTGGCATTCTAATGTGTCTGTTTGCAGAAGAGCTGTGATATTTGCACGTTTTGTTTAAAACAGAAGATTAAACCGAGGCATGTATGGAAACAGTGGCTCCAGCGTTTCACAAAATGACTTTTATTTCTGTCCCCGAGCATGCTGGTGTGAAAGGCAATGAGAGAGCAGACACCCTGGCTGGCAGTGCGACTATCAGAAATGGGTCACTGATGGACAGGAGAGACATCATCAATACCGTACAAGAGACTAAACGCTGTGAGACTTTCAGTTTCGTAGAAAATGATTTTTTACTGACCAAACTGCATACCCTAGGTGTACCAGCTGGCCTCAACATGCTAGAGCTGCCTCAACATGCTAGAGCTGCTTCAACATGCTAGCACTGCCTCAACATGCTAGCGCTGCCTCAACATGCTAGAGCTGCCTCAACATGCTAGCACTGCCTCAACATGCTAGAGCTGCCTCAACATGCTAGCACTGCCTCAACATGCTAGCACTGCCTCAACATGCTAGAGCTGCCTCAACATGCTAGAGCTGCCTCAACATGCTAGAGCTGCCTCAACATGCTAGCGCTGCCTCAACATGCTAGCGCTGCCTCAACATGCTAGAGCTGCCTCAACATGCTAGCATTGTCTCAACATGCTAGCACTGCCTCAACATGCTAGAGCTGCCTCAACATGCTAGCACTGCCTCAACATGCTAGCACTGCCTCAACATGCTAGCACTGCCTCAACATGCTAGAGCTGCCTCAACATGCTAGAGCTGCCTCAACATGCTAGCACTGCCTCAACATGCTAGCACTGTCTCAACATGCTAGCACTGCCTCAACATGCTAGAGCTGCCTCAACCTGCTAGAGCTGCCTCAACATGCTAGAGCTGCCTCAACATGCTAGAGCTGCCTCAACATGCTAGCGCTGCCTCAACATGCTAGAGCTGCCTCAACATGCTAGAGCTGCCTCAACATGCTAGCACTGCCTCAACATGCTAGCACTGCCTCAACATGCTAGAGCTGCCTCAACATGCTAGCACTGCCCCAACATGCTAGCACTGCCTCAACATGCTAGCATTGTCTCAACATGCTAGCACTGCCTCAACATGCTAGAGCTGCCTCAACATGCTAGAGCTGCCTCAACATGCTAGAGCTGCCTCAACATGCTAGAGCTGCCTCAACATGCTAGCATTGTCTCAACATGCTAGCACTGCCTCAACATGCTAGCACTGCCTCAACATGCTAGCACTGCCTCAACATGCTAGCACTGCCTCAACATGCTAGAGCTGCCTCAACATGCTAGCACTGCCTCAACATGCTAGCACTGCCTCAACATGCTAGCACTGCCTCAACATGCTAGCACTGCCTCAACATGCTAGCACTGCCTCAACATGCTAGAGCTGCCTCAACATGCTAGAGCTGCCTCAACATGCTAGAGCTGCCTCAACATGCTAGCATTGTCTCAACATGCTAGCACTGCCTCAACATGCTA
Source organism: Candidula unifasciata (assembly GCA_905116865.2). Lineage (NCBI taxonomy): Eukaryota > Metazoa > Mollusca > Gastropoda > Stylommatophora > Geomitridae > Candidula > Candidula unifasciata. The sequence continues at coordinate 12,490 of CAJHNH020002155.1, forward strand.
GAGCTGCCTCAACATGCTAGAGCTGCCTCAACATGCTAGCATCGTCTCAACATGCTAGCATCGTCTCAACATGCTAGCATTTTCTCAACATGCTAGCACTGCCTCAACATGCTAGAGCTGCCTCAACATGCTAGCATTGTCTCATTATGCTAGCACTGCCTCAACATGCTAGCATTGTCTCAACATGCTAGCATTGTCTCAACATGCTAGCACTGCCTCAACATGCTAGCACTGCCTCAACATGCTAGCACTGCCTCAACATGCTAGCACTGCCTCAACATGTTAGCACTGTCTCAACATGCTAGCATTGTCTCAACATGCTAGCACTGCCTCAACATGCTAGCACTGTGTCAACATGCTAGCATTGCCTCAACATGCTAGCACTGCCTCAACATGCTAGCACTGCCTCAACATGCTAGCACTGTCTCAACATGCTAGCACTGTCTCAACACGTTAACACTGTCTCAACCTGATAGCCATGCCTCAACATGCTAGCACTGTCTCAACACGTTAACACTCTCAACCTGATAGCCATGCCTCAACATGCTAGCACTGTCTCAACACGTTAACACTGTCTCAACATGGCAGCACTGTCTTAACATGCTAACACTGTCTCAACATGCCAACACTGTCTCAACATGCTAGCACTGTCTAATTCTGTGGCCATCCCCACCCAATAATGACATAACCTATTCTATGTGATGACTATAACCTTCATCATAAGAGCATGATCTGAAATGGAAACAAAACTCTAGTGAATGTCAGCAGCAGGGAGGCACAGTTGGCCAGTCTTCAACAATTCTGTAAGACCTGCACACTATAAACATAGACAGACAGACAAACAAGGACAGTAAGCACACATAAACAAGCCAGTGACAGCCTACAATAATTCTGAAACAGTTCTGTAAGACCTGCACACTATAAACATAGACAGACAGACAAACAAGGACAGTAAGCACACATAAACGAGCCAGTGACAGTCTACAATAATTCTGAAACAGTTCTGTAAGACCTGCACACTATAAACACAGAGAGACAGACAAACAAGGACATTAAGCACACATAAACGAGCCAGTGACAGTCTACAACAATTCTGAAACAGTTCTGTAAGACCTGCACACTGTAAACACAGACAAACAAGGACAATAAGCACACATAAACGAGCCAGTGACAGTCTACAACAATTCTGAAACAGTTCTGTAAGACCTGCACACTGTAAACACAGACAAACAAGGACAATAAGCACACATAAACGAGCCAGTGACAGTCTACAACAGATTCTGAAACAGTTCTGTAAGACCTGCACACTGTAAACACAGACAAACAAGGACAATAAGCACACATAAACGAGCCAGTGACAGTCTACAACAATTCTGAAACAGTTCTGTAAGACCTGCACACTGTAAACACAGACAAACAAGGACAATAAGCACACATAAACGAGCCAGTGACAGTCTACAACAATTCTGAAACAGTTCTGTAAGACCTGCACACTGTAAACACAGACAAACAAGGACAATAAGCACACATAAACGAGCCAGTGACAGTCTACAACAATTCTGAAACAGTTCTGTAAGACCTGCACACTGTAAACACAGACAAACAAGGACAATAAGCACACATAAACAAGCCAGTGACAGTCTACCTGAATCTGTGAGAGAAGTATATCCTGACGATGAAGGCTGTCTGTCACTTGTTCTCGGAGAGGTGCATACACCTTGTTTAACTCTGACACAGAAATGGATTCTTCGTTGATCAAACCCTCTGCTGCGAGAGCCGCCAAAAATGTGCCACCTGGGAGTGAGCATAAATGTTGCATGTACATAGACGAGTCACAGAATTCTCACAGGCTACAGTCTTTAGCTTACTACATAGGTGCAATATTCTGAATACTACAGCATTTTGAGAGCCACCATGGTAAAGAGGCTATAGGTTATAGGTTTGGGTCCTGACTAAGTCAGACTTCCTTTAAAGATGCCCTTGGCTCCGAGTGTACCAGATAAAGGCAGCTGGCGTGATGTTGACCAAATTCCTCACCGAGTGCCAATTGGTCTATAAAATATAGCATTAGCCCTTTTTACCTGAAGGCATGGCAAAGAGGGCTTGACTTTAACATTCCATGTTACTGAACAAAGCTAATGTTGCTTATATAAAAGGTTTTATAGACAGATGATTAAAAGTGCCAGGACTGTCAGAGATAGCCATCCTCACTACTCTGAGCACAGACAGAGAAAGGTGTGCCCTAAGTCTGGTTGTCTATTGTCACAAAATCTACTTGTCAGGACCCCTAAGTCTGGTTGTCTATTGTCACAAAATCTACTTGTCAGGACCCCTAAGTCTGGTTGTCTATTGTCACAAAATCTACTTGTCAGGACCCCTAAGTCTGGTTGACTATTGTCACAAAATCTACTTGTCAGGACCCCTAAGTCTGGTTGTCTAGGTCCCAATAATCTGCTTGTGAATGCCGCCAAGTCTGATCGTCTATGTCATAATATCTGCTTGTCAATGCCGCCAAGTCTGATCGTCTATGTCATAATATCTGCTTGTCAATGCCGCCAAGTCTGATCGTCTATGTCATAATATCTGCTTGTCAATGCCGCCAAGTCTGATCGTCTATGTCATAATATCTGCTTGTCAATGCCACCAAGTCTGATCGTCTATGTCATAATATCTGCTTGTCAATGCCGCCAAGTCTGATCGTCTATGTCATAATATCTGCTTGTCAATGCCGCCAAGTCTGATCGTCTATGTCATAATATCTGCTTGTCAATGCCGCTAAGTCTGATCGTCTATGTCTCAAAATCTACTTGTCAAGGCCCCTAAGTCTGGCTATGTTATAATATCTGCTTGTCAAGGCCCCTACGTCTGGTCGTCTATGTCCCAATATTTACTTGTCAAGGGCCCTAAGTCTGGTTGTCTATGTCTCAAAATCTACTTGTCAGGACCCCTAAGTCTGGTTGTCTATGTCCCAATATCTGCGTATCAAAGCCCCTAAGTCTGGCTGTCTATATCATAATATCTGCTTGTCAAGGCCCCTAAGTCTGGTTGTCTATGTCCCAAAATCTACTTGTCAAGGCCCCTAAGTCTGGTTGTCTATGTCCCAAAATCTACTTGTCAAGGCCCCTAAGTCTGGTTGTCTATGTCCCAAAATCTACTTGTCAAGGCCCCTAAGTCTGGTTGTCTATGTCCCAAAATCTACTTGTCAAGGCACCTAAGTCTGGTTGTCTATGTCCCAAAATCTACTTGTCAAGGCCCCTAAGTCTGGTTGTCTATGTCCCAAAATCTACTTGTCAAGACCCCTAAGTCTGGTTGTCTATGTCCTAAAATCTACTTGTCAAGACACCTAAGTCTGGTTGTCTATGTCCTAAAATCTACTTGTCAAGGCCCCTAAGTCTGGTTGTCTATGTCCCAAAATCTACTTGTCAAGACCCCTAAGTCTGGTTGTCTATGTCTCAAAATCTACTTGTCAAGGCCCCTAAGTCTAGTTGTCTATGTCCCAAAATCTACTTGTCAAGACCCCTAAGTCTGGTTGTCTATGTCCTAAAATCTACTTGTCAAGACACCTAAGTCTGGTTGTCTATGTCCTAAAATCTACTTGTCAAGGCCCCTAAGTCTGGTTGTCTATGTCCCAAAATCTACTTGTCAAGACCCCTAAGTCTGGTTGTCTATGTCTCAAAATCTACTTGTCAAGGCCCCTAAGTCTAGTTGTCTATGTCACAAAATCTACTAGTCAAGGCCCCTATGTCCCAAAATCTACTTGTCAAGGCCCCTATGTCCCAAAATCTACTTGTCAAGACCCCTAAGTCTGGTTGTCTATGTCCCAAAATCTACTTGTCAAGACCCCTAAGTCTAGTTATCTTGAAGCCCAAATATTTACTTGTCTAGACCTAAAGTTGAGCTGTACACTGTAGACTACTGACTAATACAGAAAACTCACTCATATCAAACTTGGCATCTTTAACTTCTACCTCGATGACTTCTCTCTCTGCCTTGATTGTGTTCACCTGAAATCGTCATGAATATATTACTATACCCCAAATCATTACAGGATGTTTACATTTTCAACAGTTATTGCAAACTACATGTAGTCAAATTATATTTCAAAAATTACACATGATATCGCCGCCATTGCCAGCCCCAAGCTCACATGGGAAAGGCGTGTGGCCACCTCCCTAACTATGTATAAAACTGTCTCTGCTACAGAAACTTATAGATGCTGATGACAGAAACTAAAGTTGCTTGGCTGGATTCCATCCATAATATCCATGTGATATGTGTGATAGTATGGATGGATGAATATGTGTGTGTGTGTGTGTGTGTATGTATGTATGTATGTGTGTATGTATGTATGTATGTATGTATGTATGTATGTATGTATGTATGTATGTATGTATGTATGTATGTATGTATGTATGTATGTATGTATGGTGTGTGTGTGTGTGTGCATGTAATGGAGTTAAGAGTGCATGAGTGAATGTCTGTGGTATGTGTGTGCATGTTTTTTTGTTTCATATTATGCAAATTGGTATATGAACAAAACATGATGTGTTGATAAAATACAATTGCTGTATACAAGATGGATATTTGGAAGGGCTAAATGTAAGAGGACTTCTGGAGGCTAATGCTGACAGGGACACACACCAACCTGCTCAAGAAGCTCCCTCAGCCTGACAACCACACTGCTCTTCTGCAGGGAGGCTACAGCACTGGCCGCTGGCAGGGCAGCCTCAAGTTCACCCTGAAGCAAAACAAGAACAAATTGTCAGAAGAAACATAATCTGTTACAATCAAATGCTAACTCAGCCAAACCTGTAGTGGTACTGTCGCCATGGTAATGCTTAAAACTGGCCACAACCCCCATGCAATTTTCGAAAGACATCCTTAAAAAACAATACATTAAAAAAATAATGTGTTGAACGACAAGAAGAGACAAAAGTTCAAATGGTCTGGACATGTGTAAAGATTACCACAAAAAAGTAAGACCCGGAGAGCTCTGTCACTAAGACATAATGGAAGCAGTCAGAGGTCGACCACGCAGACAAAAGACATGTCCAATATCTGAGGCCGTAAATATAAGTGCCTTAAATGCACATACCTACGTTCTCACCTGATGCTTCTACAAAACATGACGATGAAACACAATACAGGACTAGAAAAGAGGAAGAAGACAACACAGAGAAGGACAATGACATCATCACATACACATAAATGACACAAAGATGCCGTACCTTTGGCTTTGACAACAGAGATATTGCACTTTTATGGGCGTTAAACTTCTCCTTGACCATCTGGTCCGCTTGAACGGCTGTATCCAGGATCATCCGGTACTTGCCAGCCTCCTCTCGCATGGGTTTGGTCAGGCCTGCCGAGGGGGTTCTTGTCCATCGTTCTTTGAACTGTTCTCTCAGCTGCTGGTCGGACCTGCCTTCTTCGTCCAGGGTTTTGATGCTCTGTGTGACAAGACAAAAGAAAAAAATTACACATTTCAATGCATGATACAGTAAAACCTCATTAAGATCAATTGAAATGGAACAAAGGAAAAACAATACATCTATTCATTGTCATTACTAGAAATCAGAACACTTATGAAGTGAAAATTCAACAAATTTTCAGACATCATCAGAACAAACAGTAAACATCCACAAGACCCCATCAGTGGACTCAACAGAAAGCAACATACAACAATTTTCTGTCTACGAACAGGACACTGCAGGCTCAACTACCACATGCATAAAATAAAAATGTCAAACCGGACCACAACACCTGAACACATTCTGCAGACCTGCCAACTCTACCTACAACTTCGAAAAGACACCTGGCCTCAAGAGCAAATTATGCTGCGGACATGCGAGTTCACAAAAGCAACCCACCTGATGGCCTGATCTGAGCATATGAAACAGACCGCAAAGTAGAACATCAATTCCAATGAACTGAAATTTGAGAACAATAATGCATTCCTCCCGGGACCACAATTTTGGTCAATTAACTTTGTAAGGAAGTTTGGTTAATGAAGTTACATTCTAACGCAGTTACTCTGCCGGAACAACGGAATGGAGTTAGTGCACTGAGTTTAATATTTTCTTCACTATTAGCATATCGACTCTTCGCGGGCTACTGAAGAAGGAGATGGAGCACATGTAGGAACATCCGACTGCAGGCAGGGATGTCAATTCTTGATTCGTTCCATTCATACACTAACTAACTGGTACAAGACAAGATCGTATAGAACAACCAGTTTATTGCCATTTTACCAAACTTCCAGAACAATAACATGACATCTATTAAAAATAAACAAAAAAGACATTCCATTTTCAATATATTTGGTATTTGGTGACATAAATACTGACATTCAACATATAAGAATGCACAGGAATGTGAAATTAGAAGCTGCACCTGCATAAAACTAAAGATGGCCGTACATAACATTACAGAACACACTAAATAATGCATCCTGAAGGTGCTTGATATAAGGATACAAATGAATTTTAAAACAGATTTCTCAACTAGGAATCTGTAACCATGAACTCGGAGGGGATGAAATAGCACATGTGTTTTCTATGAACATCTCTATTTGCTGACTTAATCTTATAACAAGCTATATTATCTATCTCTATACTGGATATTTATCTTTTTAATTATCAATTATGATCTATTATTTATTTGCCTGACTGTCATGATATTGCCTAATTACCTACTACTGTTAGTTACCTATAAGAAATCTACCTTTTATCTTGTTATATACCTACCTGTATGCCTGCTCATATAGCCACCTGTCCCATATGTTTATGAATTGCATATCTGTTCATCTACCTAGCTTACTTACTGATTTATCTCTATCCATCTATCTATGCCCATTTATAAGCCTTTACTTTCCCTCTACAATCTATCTATCCATAAAAATACAAAAAAAGCTACCTACTTTATCTACCCTACCCCTTACACACACGCACATGCACACACGCACACAGAGAGACAGAGACAGGCACCTACCTCATCAAGGATCTCCCTGTTCCGAGTGAGAAGCTCAGGAAGGTCAGTCATTAACTGATCAAGTTTGGCAAGTCCTCCCAGCTCCTGGATTTGCTGGGCCTTCTCAAGGAGAGAATGGGGTACTCTTTCACCAGACAGATCTTCTAGAGCAGCAGGCAGGTTCAGGGAAGCTAGCACACTGAAACAACAAGATCACACAAGGAACAACCAATGAACAGACTGTTTTACAATTTTAAAATCACGATTCTGATACCAGTTCTCTTCAACAATGCAGAGGTGTATTACAAATTGTGCTATTTACATACATATCTTGTATATCAGGTCAAAACAAAAACATATCTGCAATAGGCATGTTTAAAATAACACTATATTATCCTATAATAACTTAATGTAATAATAAATTTCTAAAGGTTGAATTCACCATACATCTATCCTCCTCCGCATGTCTAGGCAGATACATATAGCATAACTGTTATACTAAGTGTAGATACGCACACAGCTACTCTACCACTACAAGCTGAATACATTTATTTCAAGGCAGTACCTTAACCATCCACAAGGAGATTTACCTATTCAGAAGGTCAGTGGCACTTCGAAGCCGCCCTATTTCCAAGCTGGCAATCTGTGACTTGCGGTTTTCAAAGCTGGCCAGTGCCTCGTGTACAGGTAGTGGAACAATCTTGTCAAACAAATCTAGAAAATGGGCAACAAAACTGACAGCTCTGACACATGTTTTATTAGGATATTCTAATTACTACTGCAGCGGCAATCATGTGCCGGCTGAAATGAGGTGCTATTCACTAAAACTGTCTAGGAAATGTAAATATGAGACTTGCCAGGAAAGCTGTGAGATAAAACTAGAAGTCAACAAGTGTTACATGTCTCGCTCTTTATACCGAGGTTCTGAATCGTGGGCCTGGAAGAATTATGTGAGGGTAAAACTGAAGCTTTATATGGTTTGATCATGGTTGGAGATGACACATGGCTTTACAGAACAGAAGGATATCAAGAAAGGAGATGAAATAAGATTATCTAGATAAAAGGAAGGATATTGTGAAAGGAGATGAAATAAGATTATCTAGATAAAATGAAGAATTCTGTGAAAGGAGATGAAGAGTGGTTGTATAGGAGATGAAGCATGCCTGTAGAGGAGATGAAGATTGTAGATGAGATGAAGCGTGGTTGTAGAGGAGATGAAGTGTGGTAGTAGAGGAGATGAAGTGTGGTTGTAGAGGAGATGAAGCGTGGTTGTAGAGGAGATGAAGCGTGGTTGTAGAGGAGATGAAGCGTGGTTGTAGAGGAGATGAAGCGTGGTTGTAGAGGAGATAAAGCATGGTTGTAGATGAGATAAAGCATGATTGTAGAGGAGATGAAGCGTGGTTGTAGAGGAGATGAAGTGTGTTTGTAGAGGAGATGAAGCGTGGTTGTAGATGAGATAAAGCGTGGTTGTAGAGGAGATGAAGCGTGGTTGTAGAGGAGATGAAGCGTGGTTGTAGATGAGATGAAGCGTGTTTGTAGAGGAAGCGTGGTTATAGATGAGATAAAGCATGGTTGTAGAGGAGATGAAGCATGGTTGTAGAGCAGATAAAGCATGGTTGTAGAGGAGATAAAGTGTGGTTGTAGAGGAGATGAAGCGTGGTTGTAGAAGAGATAAAGTGTGGTTGTAGAGGAGATGAAGCGTGGTTGTAGAAGAGATAAAGCGTGGTTGTAGAGGAGATGAAGCGTGGTTGTAGAAGAGATAAAGCGTGGTTGTAGAGGAGATGAAGCGTGGTTGTAGAAGAGATAAAGCGTGGTTGTAGAGGAGATGAAGCATGGTTGTAGAGGAGATAAAGCGTGGTTGTAGAGGAGATCAGAAAGCAAGGTTTGTAAGAAGAGATAAAGTGTAATTTGTTGGAGACTGAACGTGGTTGTAGAGACAGATAGTAAGCGTGGTTTTGTAGATCAGAGATAAAGATTACCTGATGGTTGTAAGAGCCAGATGAAGCAAGTGGTATGTAGAGGAGATGAAGCGTGGTTGCAGAAGAAAGATTTAACTGAGATGATGTGTAAGGAGTGAAAGTGAAGCAAGGTTGTAGAGGAGATGAAGCGTGGTTGTAGAAAAGATGAAGCGTGGTTGTAGAGGAGATAAACTGATGGATGTCATGGCTGGAGTTCTGTTTCCTATGATCTGATGATCTTGTGTGATATGTACGTGTCCACAGAAGAAAATAAGACAGATCTGTCATGATTTAACGTAACTGTGACAAGCTGATTAGAAATGTATTTTGTTGGAAACTGTGTCCTTACTGTTGGGTTGTGAACAATGAAAGACATTTACTTAGTCTGTTCCCCTTTGTTTTACAACCTACCAGATCAGACTTTAATCATAGTTCATTAGATTACCATGTTAATACATACCAAAATTAAGCAGCCAAATATGTTGCAACAGAGGATGTAGAAAAGTGTTAATTCTTTCAAAATAAAAACCAAAATAAAAATACTTAATATGATTCTGCGATTATAAGGCGAACGTGTCTTCACTTGTAGTGACAGTGTTAAAGCCCCTTACATGACTTTTCTACAGTGAAGACTTTACAATATGCACAGTTGATACTACTGAATGTGTTTGTGCCTAGTGTAAACATTTAGGAGGTCAGGATATGCATAGTTAACTAAAAATAGTACTGTAGCTTACCTCTAACTACAGATATTTTTAATCAAACTGAGGTCAAATTTTCATGCAAGCCTCACAGTGATAGAGGTCAAGGTTCATATGAGTCACACAGCACACATTTGTTAGGCCCCAGTGATAGAGGTCAGGGGTCATGACAGGAGTCACCCAGCACACATTTGTTAGGCCCCAGTGATAGAGGTCAGGGGTCATGACAGGAGTCACCTAACACACATTTGTTAGGCCCCAGTGATAGAGGTCATGGGTCTGACATGAGTCACCCAGCAGGCAAACACATGTTTGGACACGCCGGTTTCAGTGATAGAGGGTTGCCTAGTCAAATCAGGGGTCACTGACAGAAGTCACATTTCAAAACATCATTTGTTACTTCCCAGGAAATGCATTCCATGTAATGCTTCGCTCTACTCATGTTTAGTGATTACTCCCTTTGCATATCTTCATAAGGACCCTTTTCAATGCTGTCCTGCATACTAGGCATTTAGGGCTGGAACTATATTTTACACATCAATCGGCACATGGTGGGCGATGTGGTCAGCAACCACGCCGGCCACCTTTACTTACCAGGGCTGTACCTGATACCCACTCAAGGCTGGGTTGACCAAGGAGCCAAGGCCTATTTTTTTTGTCTGAAAAAAAAAAGTCTGGCTCCGTTAAGACCCGAACCCTTGACGCTCCGATCCGTATATCTTTATATATTTTGAAAAAAACTGTGATGTGTCACAACCCATTTTTTTTAGCACTCCCAGGGTGAAAGGGTTAAGGTGGAATACAGAAGAACTGCATGAGCTTGGCCAGCGTCTTCACATGTAAACATTTCACATCAACAGTCATCCAGTTAGTTACCTGTAAACTTGGCACTCATCGGCTGAGACACGGGGGTTGGCTTTGCAACAACAGCTTTTCCTATTGGCTGAAGGGTCTTCAGGTCAGGGATTTTATCATGGTAGATGAAATTGTTGTCCTTCAGTGCTGACTCCAAGGCTCGCTCCACACGAGACAATTCCTGGCGGAAGCAGAACACTGCCCCGCCACGATTCTGTGAGCTAATCAAAAGTTCCTTTGCATGCTGTAAAACAAAATGTATTTTTGTTCCTCCTATAAATACTTTTAAACAGGTATAACTATCACAACAGCTATGAATACAAAGTCATCTAATCAAGGAAGCATAAACATCAAATATTATAGCAGCTAAAAATGAAAAAAATAAACACAAACAAAACTTATTATAACAAATTCTGGAGGTAATAGGAATAAACTCACAGGGAGCAAGTACAGCAAGGATCTACCAGTCATCAGTAGAAGTTATCCTCGTCGACAAGTGTTTCGGCCCACAATTTCTCCTAGTTACACTTTCGGAAACTTGGCCCACCTGAGCTTCATGAAGCTCAGGGCTGGCCCTGCAAACGAAAGCTTTACCGGATGGTGTTTTCTTTCTGATTTGCAGTAGGTACTGTGAGATAAGAAGTCGTCGCCGCAGCTAATTAGACACAGTCAGTGTACCTGGCGGAAGCAGAGCGACTGCCCCTGACGATTCTGTTTACCGGACACATGTTGGACTTTTGTTAGCAGGTGGCAGAGGATCACTGGCAGACAATTCGGACACGATACTTTTTCAAAGGGATGTAAAACTCACAACCGCTATAGACACCCGGACATCAGCTCACCGAAGCATAAACGTCCCAAAATACTGTTGTTTTCGCTGCGTCCAGAGCCAGCTCGAGGCCCTTTGCTACAAATTCTGGAGTTAAAAATTAGGTCATGAGAGAAAACAGGATCGTAGAGATACAAGTGGGAAGATAACTCTAACAGATGGACAGGGTCATTAGAATAATTACTGGAACACGATACAGGAAGTTTTGGAGGTTCTACGCAGCCAAACTTCAATATGTAGATGGCACTCGATTGACAGAATACATACACTGGTTCGTGAATGTTGTGAGACATATAAACTACTTTTTCATCAACAGCTCTAGTTTTCAAATACCAGAAACCGTACTATAGACACCTTCAACAAGTGACCATCTCATGATGTTTTGTATGATCTCTGAGACATACAGAAAGTCAGAGGCAGAGAGAGGAAGAGAGTATTTCTCAGAGAGTGTTTAAACAACGAGAGAGAGACAGAGAGAGAGAAAGATACAGAGAGACAGAGAGAGAGAGAAAGATATAGAGAGACAGAGACAGAGATACAGAGAGATTTAAAGAGGGAGATGGTGGATACCAACCTGCAGTCTAGCAATCTCTTCCCCGTAACCCTTGGACTGCTGACACACAATGCTCTGATACAGCTCAGCCAGTCCATGGAAGGCATTCTGCTTCATTATCACAATGGGCAGCCAGTCCTGCAACAGTCAACAGGTTACTCTTACATGACACATTCTGTAGCAAGTATTTTTATAGAAGTCTCAGGTATTCAGACCTTATATACTAGGTTAAAGGATAATGAGGGTCAGTGACATCCGTCCCTCCAAAAGGATTTCCTAGCTCCCAGAAGCTGATAATTCTGTAGGTAAAGTAGTGTTGCTACTAGAGGCTGGACTAGGCAAGTGTGCTAGCCTCTACAACAGACTATCATGAGACTCCTGCTACCTGTACAACAGACAATCATGAGACTCCTGCTAGCCTGTACAACAGACAATCATGAGACTCCTGCTAGCCTCTACAACAGACAATCATGAGACTCCTGCTAGCCTCTACAACAGACAATCATGAGACTCCTGCTAGCCTCTACAACAGACAATCATGAGACTCCTGCTAGCCTCTACAACAGACAATCATGAGACTCCTGCTAGCCTCTACAACAGACAATCATGAGACCTGCTAGCCTCTACAACAGACAATCATGAAACCCCTAAGTGATGGACATGTCACAACTCAATAAATCACAGGTCCATCAGGTAAGACATAATTGGACACTGAGCTGAGTCAGTGGCACAAGTCTACACCTACTGGCAAGCATTACATACAATATCATAGAGCAGTCACCAGCAACTACCAATACTGCATGTACTACTACATCAATCAGTACACAGTATACCATACATAACCAGCAACCTCCAATACTGCATGTACTACTACATCAATCAGTACACAGTATACCATACAGAACGAGAGCAGACCCACTTCCTCTCCAATAAGCATGTCACAAGAGTCGACCAACTGGTGGCTTCTTCCGAGGTCGGAGTGCATCTGCCTGAGGGGTAAGGAACTAACAATCTGCATACAAATAAGTTAGATATGTAAAAAGAATGTGCAGGCACACCCAGGTTTTGGAATAAGATATGTTCCAAGATGGACGAACAAGCAGAAGAAGAAGAAGAAGAAGAAGAAGAAGAAGAAGAAGAAGAAGAAGAAGAAGAAGAAGAAGAAGAAGAAAAATACGAAGAAGAAGAAGAAGAAGAAGCAGAAGCAGAAAAAGAAGAAGAAGAAGGTGGACCACACATTCAGTGAAAAATAGACTACACACAAGGTGCATCTTTTATATATGTGTTTCTCAAGTATGCACTGAGATCAGTTCTGCTCACCCAGATCTCCATTACTTACCTTTGGCCAGAGTTCTCGGATGGAGCCCAGCTGCATCAGTTTGGCTGCATCTGAATACAGCTCAGATGTCTGGTATGCCAGTTTGGCAATCATAGCTTCCTTCATTTTATCTGCAGATGGCAACAAGAAATTTTTAATACAGAAAATAATAATAAATGAGATAATTAAGCAAACATAAAGGTACTAAAATAGCACCCCCCCCCCCCCCCCCCCCCCCTGAATATTATCAACAAATGATATCATGGTCAGATCACAACAGAACATCAGATAAATGAACATTAAGCCAGAAGACAATTGACATGATCTGGTAATGTCAAGAGAAGTAGAACAGTGGTGTACACTCTGCTGATGGGAAAGTTGGGGGAAGAGAGGCACAGGGAGACTAGACAATTTGGCATAATGCCCGTAAGATCATCTGTGTCAGAACTGACAGAAAGTACATGATAAAGAAGGTTGTAGATCAGTGGTCTCCAATCAACCTTGTTCAGGTGGTGAACTTGGCAAGACCCGCCCCACTCCCCCCAACATTAAAAGCAAAACACTTGAGATTAAAAGTGAGCCCCTAGGCTGGAGACCACCTTTGTAGACAGATATCAATGCCAATGTCAGATGGCATAGACTATAGGACAGAGAAGGAAAGAAAAGAGAAGGGGGAACTCCTGAACCAGGAGAAGGCATAACATAGACTGCAGTTTAAGAGGAAGGAGGATGATGATGATGTAGAGAAAGAGGAGAAGAAGTGTAAGAAAACTAACAAAGCAGAAAAACAAAGAAGGTGAAAATAAAACGAAAAAAGAAACACAAGTGATATCTACCTTGTGTGGCCTTCCTATAGATAGACTCCTGTGCCTGGGCCAGCATCAGGGCAGCTAGGGCACTCAGTGTGTCTGGGTTGATGTCAGGGGTTGGGTCCTGTCGCACATGGGAGAGGACAATGTCCTTGAGGTGACCAAAGATTCCACAGGCTTGCTGGGGATGTGAAACAGAATATCAGACAGTGATGGGAGAGACAGAGACTGCTGGACTCATTAGACGATTTCTGAAGCAGGTAAATTACCCTACAATCCAACATGCCACTGTCAAAACTTCAACATGTCAGTTGTAGTGGCACGGTGAGTGGTTTATGGTTTATTCAATGGATCAACATCATGGCACAAGGGTTGTAACCAGTAAGTGCTCCGTTCTACTTCCAACTCAAGCCGAAGAATCTCAGCGCAGTGCATGAACTCCATAGCACCGGTGAGGATCCTGAAAATACTTTTGGTAAATTTTAAACTCCAAATTTTGCCTGGGCAGTGCCGTTAGGCTACTCTTTTCTATTTCCAACTGGCAAGGGATTTTTTTTAATGTGCGCAATAATACACACAGGCATCCAATCTTACTACCCAGAGACCAGGGGAAATAGATGTAAGTCCACATAAAAAATGTGGAGTCTGAACCCGGGACTTGCAGCACTTGAGACGGACATCATGCCTCGAGACCACTCACCCCCCTTGTGAGCAGTGTTAGTTTAACAACCCTGTGGTCTGGGTTTTATCATCATCATCATGGACTTGCCAGATGTTATATACTCCATGTCTCTCCACAGACCACGGCTCTTTGTCTTCTGGGTCATCTCTCCACAGACCACAGCTCTTTGTCTTCTGGGTCATCTCTCTACAGACCACAGCTCTTTGTCTTCTGGGTCATCTCTCCACATACCACAGCTCTCTGTCTTCTGGGTCATCTCTCCACAGACCACAGCTCTTTGTCTTCTGGGTCATCTCTCCACAGACCACAGCTCTTTGTCTTCTAGGTCATCTCTCCACAGACCACAGCTCTTTGTCTTCTGGGTCATCTCTCTACAGACCACAGCTCTTTGTCTTCTGGGTCATCTCTCCACAGACCACGGCTCTTTGTCTTCTGGGTCATCTCTCCACATACCACAGCTCTCTGTCTTCTGGGTCATCTCTCCACAGACCACAGCTCTTTGTCTTCTGGGCCATCTCTCCACAGACCACAGCTCTTTGTCTTCTGGGTCATCTCTCCACAGACCACAGCTCTTTGTCTTCTGGGTCATCTCTCCACAGACCACGGCTCTTTGTCTTCTGGGTCATCTCTCCACATACCACAGCTCTCTGTCTTCTGGGTCATCTCTCCACAGACCACAGCTCTTTGTCTTCTGGGTCATCTCTCCACAGACCACAGCTCTTTGTCTTCTAGGTCATCTCTCCACAGACCACAGCTCTTTGTCTTCTGGGTCATCTCTCTACAGACCACAGCTCTTTGTCTTCTGGGTCATCTCTCCACAGACCACGGCTCTTTGTCTTCTGGGTCATCTCTCCACATACCACAGCTCTCTGTCTTCTGGGTCATCTCTCCACAGACCACGGCTCTTTGTCTTCTGGGTCATCTCTCCACATACCACAGCTCTCTGTCTTCTGGGTCATCTCTCCACAGACCACAGCTCTTTGTCTTCTGGGCCATCTCTCCACAGACCACAGCTCTTTGTCTTCTAGGTCATCTCTCCACAGACCACAGCTCTTTGTCTTCTGGGTCATCTCTCTACAGACCACAGCTCTTTGTCTTCTGGGTCATCTCTCCACAGATCACAGTTCTTTGTCTTATGGGTCATCTCTCCACAGACCACAGCTCTTTGTCTTCTAGGTCATCTCTCCACAGACCACAGCTCTTTGTCTTCTGGGTTATCTCTTTACAGACCACAGCTCTTTGTCTTCTGGGTCATCTCTCCACAGACCACAGCTCTTTGTCTTCTGGGTCATCTCTCTACAGACCACAGCTCTTTGTCTTCTGGGTCATCTCTCCGCAGACCACAGTTCTTTGTCTTCTGGGTCATCTCTCCACAGACCACAGTTCTTTGTCTTCTGGGTCATCTCTCCACAGACCACGGCTTTTTGTCTTCTGGGTCATCTCTCCACAGACCACAGCTCTTTGTCTTCTGGGTCATCTCTCCACAGACCACAGCTCTTTGTCTTCTAGGTCATCTCTCCACAGACCACAGCTCTTTGTCTTCTGGGTCATCTCTCCACAGACCACAGCTCTTTGTCTTCTGGGTCATCTCTCCACAGACCACAGCTCTTTGTCTTCTAGATCAATTCTATGTTGACAATCTAGCTTTAGCCCATTAATGTTCTTCCTGTCTCCGTACTGCTGCTAAAAAGGACCATACAGTCACATAACAGACTGAGAAAGTGTTTTGATATGGCTGACCAGATGTGTCTGAAAATGCAAACCTGTATTGATTACACCGAGGCTAAGGATGCTGTGTGGGGTTAGTCTGACTTGTAACTGTTAGCTGTACACCTTGGCAACTAATCACAGATCATCTGTGTACAAGTAAAAAGCAAAGGCCCCTTTTTCACGTATTGGGTACATAGTACTAGACCTATATTTGATAGACCAATCTGCACTCAGCAGGTGGCGTGGGCAACATCACACTGGCCACCTTTACTTCCCAGGACTTTTACCTAGTATTCATTTTAGACTAGGTTTATCTGTCAGCCTACGTCTTTTTTTTAAATGTGTCTTGATGCAGATTTGTGGTAATCTGTGTGCACTGATTTATTTCTCTAGGAAGGAGAGGCAGCTCCACTTGAGCAGTTACATCACCTCACAGGCTGTGATACTAGACAGTTAGTTACTGGAGGGTCTCTGGGAGAACCAGTTCTAATTCTGGATTCTGATGTGTTGACATTCAGGCCACGTAAGCTCAGAGTCATAGGTCATCACAGTACAAAAAGGTGATGGAGAAGAAAGTCCACAACTGTCTACAACAACTAGAGTCAAGGACACAAATCAACGTGGACACTGTGACAGCACATACCTGGAACAGCTTGACTGTAAGTTTCAGCCCATCATTACTGTCATGATTCTGTACAGCGGCTACCTGAGACTGTAGGGCAGCAATGTTGAAGAGAATGCACACCTTCTCGTAGGCAGCAGAGGCAATAGCTGTCAGTGAGGTTATGAGAATATGTTGTTACAGTATGTATTAGTTTACTCTAGGGTAGAGGCTTTCCTGTGGTCTTGTTTAGTTACTTTTCTTCTTCTTCACTTTCCCCTTCTGTAAACACTAATGGAAAGTTTTGCCTGTTACAGCACTTCTGGACTTTAGTCCTCCAGAACCTGAGTTTCACAGATGTGGCTTATTTATGAGCAGATTGCTGGCTCAGTACCAGTCAGGCTGATGCACTCCAACTTGGAAGGAAAGTGTAGTTACTGATACATGGGCCTGCCTGCTGGTAAGGACACATGTGCTGAGTTACAGATGACAAATGTGGCCAATGAAGGCAAGAGTTTTGCTTTAGATGACTGATGTTGGTAACAACATTTGTACTGAGTCTGACAGATCCAGCTCATGAAAACACCTTTTCTGGGGATGTCCTGTTGGTAACAACACACCGGCCCTCTTCAATACAACATTCTTTATGAAAGAGTGATAGGTCGAATTCTTACAGCATACTGTACTGTCAAACTGCTGCTTCCAAACTATTAATCTAGATGAGTGTAATCGGTTAATATTCCTGGACAAGGATATCTCAAAAGTGCTCTATTATTTTCAAAAAAGCTAACACAAAGAGGTCACCAACATAGTAGATCAACTGTGTAGATGTAGGACAACACACCAACATAGTAGATCAACTGTGTAGATGTAGGACAACACACCAACATATTAGATCCACTGTGTAGATGTAGGACAACACAGCAACGTAGTAGATCCACTGTGTAGATGTAGGACAACACACCAACATAGTAGATCAACTGTGTAGATGTAGGACAACACACCAACATAGTAGATCAACTGTGTAGATGTAGGACAACAAACACATGTTTAGAAGAACAGGCTATGTGTGAGATTCTCTTCCCTGTGATCAGGTGGCTGCAACAGTGTCACATTATGAGGTTGTGTACAAATGTAGAGGTCAACAACTGAATTCAAAACCAGCATTTTTCAGGCAAGAGGTGGGTGCTTCAACTCTAAATACTTTGCTTGGACTAAATATATAATGACTGGTAACATCTGACAAGAAAATGTATACAGACATCAATGAACGTACAGCTGAGGTTTTATACAAAACAGCTCAAAGGTCACCCCAGCACAGATAGTGAAGTATATGTCATAAAATATGTGGAAATATACGGTGGAACAGTCACTCAGTCCATCGCTGTCTTTCTCTGTCAGTATAAGCGAGTGAACCTTGGAACAATTAAGTCAATGAAGAACAGACAACAACAGGTTATTACCCAAGTTCCTCTTGCCAGACAAAAATGATCCTTCATCAAAGGCATCTCGCCACTTAAACTGTACACGAATCTGCAGAAATAAAACAATCACTGGACTGAGTATCAACAGATTATAAGACGTGTCCAAACTGCCACAATATTCATCATACCTATGTATTAGTAAAGGGCCCTTTTCCATGTCTTCAGGAGTACTGGGTATTTAGACTCTTTTATAAACCAACTGGCACTTGGTGATCAATATGTCACTATTGCGCTGGCTGCCTTTACTTCCCAGGACTTTACACAGTACCCATATAAGGCTGGGTGGATCTGGAACCCAAGGTAAGTCTTGAAAGCAGTCAGGCTTCATCAGGACCTGAACCTACAACCTTCAGATATGCAGATGAGCATCTAGCCACTAGACCAGGGCATCTCTCATACTTGGGTATTGCAGCTGTTATTTTATACATATATGTGTGTCAGTGGCATGTCAATCTATGCTTTATCTTGTTCGTCACCAGGTTTTTATGATCTTCTCACTGGTATCCCCTTCCACCTTGCTGGTCTCACTGGTATCCCCTTCCACCTTGCTGGTCTCACTGGTATCCCCTTCCATCCTGCTGGTCTCACTGGTATCCCCTTCCACCCTGCTGGTCTCACTGGTATCCCCTTCCACCCTGCTGGTCTCACTGGTATCCCCTTCCACTCTGCTGGTCTCACTGGTATCCCCTTCCACCCAGCTGGTCTCACTGGTATCTTCTTCTACCTTGCTAGTCTCACTGGTATCCCCTTCCACCCTGCTGGTCTCACTGGTATCCCCTTCCACCCTGCTGGTCTCACTGGTATACCCTTGCACCCTGCTGGTCTCACTGGTATCCCCTTCCACCTTGCTAGTCTCACTGGTATCCCCTTCCACCCTGCTGGTCTCACTGGTATCCCCTTCCACCCTGCTAGTCTCACTGGTATCCCCTTCCACCCTGCTGGTCTCACTGGTATCCCCTTCCACCCTGCTAGTCTCACTGGTATCCCCTTCCACCCTGCTAGTCTCACTGGTATCCCCTTCCACCCTGCTAGTCTCACTGGTATCCCCTTCCACCCTGCTAGTCTCACTGGTATCCCCTTCCACCCCGCTGGTCTCACTGGTATCCCCTTCCACCTTGCTGGTCTCACTGGTATCCCATTCCACCCTGCTAGTCTCACTGGTATCCCCTTCCACCCTGCTGGTCTCACTGGTATCCCCTTCCACCCTGCTGGTCTCACTGGTATCCCCTTCCACCCTGCTAGTCTCACTGGTATCCCCTTCCACCCTGCTGGTCTCACTGGTATCTTCTTCCACCCTGCTGGTCTCACTGCTATCCCCTTCCACCCTGCTGGTCTCACTGGTATCCCCTTCCACCCTGCTGGTCTCACTGGTATCCCCTTCCACCCTGCTAGTCTCACTGGTATCCCCTTCCAGCCTGCTGGTCTCACTGGTATCTTCTTCCACCCTGCTGGTCTCACTGGTATCCCCTTCCACCCAGCTGGTCTCACTGGTATCTTCTTCCACCTTGCTGGTCTCACTGGTATCCCCTTCCACCTTGCTGGTCTCACTGGTATCTTCTTCTACCCTGCTGGTCTCACTGGTATCTTCTTCCACCCCGCTGGTCTCACTGGTATCCCCTTCCACCCTGCTGGTCTCACTGGTATCCCATTCCACCCTGCTGGTCTCACTGGTATCCCATTCCACCCTGCTGGTCTCACTGGTATCTTCTTCCACCTTGCTGGTCTCACTGGTATCTTCTTCCACCCTGCTGGTCTCACTGGTATCCCCTTCCACCCTGCTGTTCTCACTGGTATCCCCTTCCACCCTGCTGTTCTCACTGGTATCTTCTTCCACCCTGCTGGTCTCACTGGTATCTTCTTCCACCCCACTGGTCTCACTGGTATCCCCTTCCACCCTGCTGGTCTCACTGGTATCCCCTTCCACCCTGCTGGTCTCACTGGTATCTTCTTCCACCCTGCTGGCCTCACTGGTATCTTCTTCCACCCTGCTGGTCTCACTGGTATCTTCTTCCACCCTGTTGGTTCACTATTTCCCTATCTGTGTTGCCAGATATATGCTCACTTGAATGTACATATTACCATCTGCAGCACTAGCTGGCTGCTCAACTCCTACTCCATAATTATTCCTTGAATACTATATCAGGCTCTGCTCAATTGCATTTCTGATACAGTGTTCTCGTAGCTCGCCTCTGTTCCTGCACAAAATAATACAGATAGTACACAAACTGCTGGTTCTAGTTATGAAGTTTCACGTGGGTCAGACATATCTATGGACATCATGTTGGGCAGAGACAAATGTTGAACTCAATGTTGGTATACACTTGCAGAGTTCCACAGTGGTCAGAGACAAATGTTGAACTCAATGTTGGTATACACTTGCAGAGTTCCACAGTGGTCAGAGAGTAATCATAGTAATGACAGCTGACCCGGCCTTGTTTCTTCTTCCTAAAGTCCATGCCTGTGTGGTGTTGGTAGTCATGTCTATCCACAACCTTCTCCATGCCATGTGGTGTTGGTAGTCATGTTTATCCACAACCTTCTCCATGCCGTGTGGTGTTGGTAGTCATGTCTATCCACAACCTTCTCCATGTCATGTGGTGTTGGTAGTCATGTTTATCCACAACCTTCTCCATGTCATGTGGTGTTGGTAGTCATGTCTATCTACAACCTTCTCCATGCCATGTGGTGTTGGTAGTCATGTCTATCCACAACCTTCTCCATGCCATGTGGTGTTGGTAGTCATGTCTATCCACAACCTTCTCCATGTCATGTGGTGTTGGTAGTCATGTCTATCCACAACCTTCTCCATGCCGTGTGGTGTTGGTAGTCATGTCTATCCACAACCTTCTCCATGCCATGTGGTGTTGGTAGTCATGTCTATCCACAACCTTCTCCATGCCATGTGGTGTTGGTAGTCATGTCCATCCACAACCTTCTCCATGCCATGTGGTGTTGGTAGTCATGTCTATCCACAACCTTCTCCATGTCATGTGGTGTTGGTAGCCATGTCTATCCACAACCTTCTCCATGTCATGTGGTGTTGGTAGTCATGTCTATCCACAACCTTCTCCATGTCATGTGGTGTTGGTAGTCATGTCTATCCACAACCTTCTCCATGTCATGTGGTGTTGGTAGTCATGTCTATCCACAACATGTCATGTGTTCTCCATGCCATGTGTCATGTGTGTTGGTATGTCATGTGGTGTTGGTCTATCCACAACCATGTCTCATGTCTATCCACAACCTTCTCCATGCCATGTGGGTGTTGGTAGTCATGTCTATCCACAACCTTCTCCATGTCATGTGGTGTTGGTAGGTCTATATCATGTGGTGTTGGTAGTCATGTCTACCACAACCTTCTCCATGTCATGTGGTGTTGGTAGTCATGTCTATCCACAACCTTCTCCATGTCATGTGGTGTTGGTAGTCATGTCTATCCACAACCTTCTCCATGTCATGTGGTGTTGGTAGCCATGTCTATCCACAACCTTCTCCATGTCATGTGGTGTTGGTAGTCATGTCTATCCACAACCTTCTCCATGTCATGTGGCGTTGGTAGTCATGTCTATCCACAACCTTCTCCATGCCGTGTGGTGTTGGTATCATGTCTATCCACAACCTTCTTTCTTGTCTACTTTTAATCAGCTCTGACACAGATTATCCTCCCTGCCATGATGTCACTGTCCAGCATCTCTTCTCTCGGCTTCCCTCGCTGCCTCTCTTCCCCTCCAACTTCCCTACCGTCACGATGTACTCTAGTTTTCTCCCTCTCATCACATGACCAAAGAATGTAGACTCTTTCTGTTGTTGGCAATCTGTTCTCTTCAGGAGTCAGCTCCTCATAAGACATCTTGATTACTAGTTTTATCTGTCTAGGATATTATCATTATTCATCTATAAAACCACAGCTTTTAAACAATTTTTTACTTATCTTCCAACTGTCCATGATTCATATATCAAGATAGGATTTATTTAGCTTTTAAGAATTCTCTTTCCCATCTCAACTGACAAAGAAACATTGCATAAGATATTCATTTTGTAAAAGCTGCCTTTGCTTGAGCTATTCAACATTTAACTTCTAAACAAATTATACTATCTGATGTTATCAGGCTGCCAAAGTACTTAAACATATCAATTTGCTTGAGGTTTGTCCCATTTACTTTGATGTTGCATTTTGGGGGGGTCAGTTTTCTGTGTAAATTAAGTTAGCAATTAAACAGACAACCCACAAGAGCCCAAAGGCCACCAGACTCCCACTGGTTGAGACCTTGCAGCAGCTGTTTCAGGCGTGCAGAAACTATGCTCTAAGTCTGCCTACAGCTTGGAGGATCACCAGGCAGGTCCTCACTGGTACAGGTCATCCTACTCAGTCCTGTACCCACAGAGCTAGAATCTCACTACCATGTAGAAAGTGAGGAAAGTAAAGTCTCTAGACCTGCCCAGACCCAATACATACAAGCACTGTCAGCTATTCCAACATTTCCGATCCAAAAAAAGATAATCTGATGCTTATCATCCCGCCAACTTGTCAGAGATCATATAAACTGGAAATCCACAAAGTCTGACCTCAATCTTCTCACCAACCAATCAAAAAACAACCCACACTGTTAGAAGCACAGCTAGCATAAAATTATCTTCTCACCTGATTTTCTGCGATGGGTAACTTGTTCTCAATAGCAACTAGCTGGTCATAGTACCTGCAAATGATTGGACAATATACAATGACAAACAAATGAAGTAAACATGACGCACTAAAAAACAATGGTGTTAGGGTCAACAAAGAAACTGTGTTCATCTGATACCTTCTTCTGCTTCTCTGTGATCACTGACTGTCAACTCCGACAGAAAGTTCTGGTTGTTCATCCACTTCTGGACCTTTAGTCTTGTTCCAGAACTAGAGTAATGTGTGCACATCCATTTTAGAGATCTGGTTTATTTGTATGCAGACTGTTGGTTCCTGGCCTTTCAAAAGGATGCACTCGGACACTGAAGGCAGCCCCTAGTTAGTCAACTCTTACAATAGGCTTGTTAGGGAGGCAGTGATCTATCAGGACTCTAGTACCTATAACAGGACGCTGGTACACATAACTTTCTGTCCAGTATAAAAATCCCCTACCTCTAACAACATGTAACTGGAGAGGCTCTATTGTTCAAGCCCAGACAGAAATGTTGTGACAAACCTCAACATAAAGCAAAGTGATTTTATAGGGTTAAAAGAGTCAAAGTTACAAATTTATATATACAGATACAGAACTCACTATCACAATTACACTCAAGTAACTACAATATAGACACAGAAGTTACTGCCACAAACAAACAACGACAGTGCAATATAGACACAGAAGATACTGGCACAAACAAGCAGACGTCACTGCAATATAAACACAGAAGATACTGGCACAAACAAGCAGACGTCACTGCAATACAGACACAGAAGTTACTGGCACAAACAAGCAGACGTCACTGCAATACAGACACAGAAGTTACTGGCACAAACAAGCAGACGTCACTGCAATACAGACACAGAAGTTACTGGCACAAACAAACAGACGCCACTGCAATATAGACACAGAAGTTACTGGCACAAACAAGCAGACATCACTGCAATACAGACACATAAGTTACTGCCCGTAAGACACAGAAGTCACTATGTGTAAGTGAACTATCTAGAGTTCACCTCTCAGTAATAGCCAGGCAAATATGACTTAACTTAAACATAACCTGAAAGGAGGCATTTATTTCATTAAAAACCAGTTGACAAGATGGTTTGTCTATATGACAGGAATGACCTGGTACCAACTGCCATAGATCACATTCAGCCGCACTGAAGAAGTATAATACATCTGGAACAAGGGAAGATGACGCAAAATAGCGTGGAATGACAGCATCAAGAGTAGCTTATACAACACACTAGAAAAGTCGGTTTTTTTCTGTTAAGCGACCACATCATGTGTGATTTAGGGACAACACATATTAAAGGGGGTGAGGGTTAGTAGTCATTGCCATTTATTTAACAATAACCCCCTATAATATGGGATGTCTCTAAATCATGCCTGATGTGGTAGCTAAACAGAAAAGAACCACAAAATCACACAGAAGATCTGTTACATCTCCCCTGTAACCAGACAAACAAAAGAACTAGCAGAAGAAAAAGAATCTTAGCAGCAAAGCAGGTAATAAATATATAATTCCGAATTAGTGATAGCAGTTATAGCTACAACACAGCATTCATATGACTGCCGGTTCCACATCCTGCTTGACTTGAACTTTCACAACTAAATTAAGCTGGAGATAACAAAACAAAGGGACGGGGACAAACAATAAAAAGGAAGAACGAAAGTGAGACTCCACTTAGTTAACAAAGCTTAACATCACCAAATATTACTTGTTTTAATAGACTTGTGAGTGAAAGATTAAAAAAATTTTAACACTGAACAATATAACCCTAAGCATTTAAAGTATACATGTATCATTCTTACCTACTGCTAGCAGAAAAAAAAAAGCAAGATTTGAAGAAAGATCTTTCCTAGAATCAAGATTTGTATCACTTACCGATACAAAACTTCCAGGGCGGTTTCATGTTTATCCACAGATTTAGCGACCATAGCAGCTCGTAGTTTGTTAAACTCACTCAAGGCCGTGTTATAATCTTCCACATTGGCCTGTGTGAAAGTGTTGTGTATGAAAGTTCTCAGCGGTTTGGTTAAGTCCACCTCGTAGGTCTTCTTCAGTGGGACCGCCACGAACGACGCCATCTTCTCTCGTCTGCTTCTTCACTTCTTCTGGACTGCCCTGTGACGTCACGATCACTGCCGGGTCATGACCCTGGGGTTCACAGAATACAGAGGGACATCAGTGGATGGCAAGTAGGCAAACGCGTAAGCAGCGGTACAAGTGGGAGGATCATTGGTGTCATAACCTGGGATCTGAGGCCACATTGCTCCCTCCGAATTGTAAAAGGCGCTAAACACCCCTGCGTCCTAATTCTGTAAGGGGACGCAGAGGCTCCCTTTAGCCATGTATAGAAATTCTTTTTAAATGTATTTATAAAATTTCAAGTATATAATAAAATTAACTCAGAGACGACAGCCGACCATGTTCACCCTGTGTACACTAGGTAACAGACAGATCGGTTCGTATGAAATATGTTAATACTGGTAAATTTAACTTTTGCCAACAATCGACATGATGAAAACAGTTGATGGTCCACCTGTCGGCAAGGGAGGCAGAACAGACAGGTGGAAATGTAGGAGTGACGTCTAAACAGCCGACACAAAATATCAGTATCGGCTTCAGAAAAATGATGGGGGGTGGACAGTCGAAACTGCTAATGTGTGCTCTAGCCTCATCATTATCATGCCGTAACACTACGTGTCGTTGGAACACCAGTTTCTGTTGACTGTCTGATCAGCTCTGTCCACCTTTGGCGGCCAGTTGCG
Organism: Candidula unifasciata; assembly: GCA_905116865.2. Taxonomy (NCBI): domain Eukaryota; kingdom Metazoa; phylum Mollusca; class Gastropoda; order Stylommatophora; family Geomitridae; genus Candidula; species Candidula unifasciata. Next base: position 38,398 of record CAJHNH020002155.1, read on the forward strand.
ATGGACTTCATGGTTGTATGCCTGAGACCTGTCCAGTCAGTCAAGTTCTGTAGCCAGGTCTTTCTTGGTCTGCCTCTTCTCCTCTTTCCCTCTACTGAGCCTTGAAGTATTGTTTTTGAGAGGCCATTAGATCTCATTACATGTCCATACCATTGCATTTTTCGCCTTTTCACTGTAGTTAAAAGAGGTTCATTGTTGCCATTGGGCTGTATAATTGTATGGCGAACCTCTTCGTTTGTAATGTGGTCTCTGTATGCGCTCTAGCATAGGAACACAAAAAGGGACGGAACCGCAGCAGCAGAACTTTAAAAATTATTACCGCTCAAGTGTTCTTGCACACACGCACGGGCGCCCGAGCACACACACCCACGTATGATAAGCAGAGGAAATTAAAAGATTTCAGCGGGAAACTTAATCAGTAGAAGAACATCAAATGAGGTAAGTAAATCAGCGATATTTACTTTACTGAAATCAATCAATCAATCAGGTGCCGTCTCCACAATGGCTGCAATGGATCTCCAACAAGCCCTGTCTCTTGCCCTTGATGTACACTCAGTCATACTGCTGTTCGTCCATCTTTTGATGTTATCCTCCCACTTGTAACGCTGTCTGCATTTTGCTCGCCTACCTTGAACCTTTCCCTCTAGGATGATCTTTACAACATTGTTATGTCTTTTAATGTGGCCAAAATATTTCACTTGTCTCTTTTTTATTTCACCTGGCAACTCTCTTTTCATTCCCAAATTCCTCAGTACCTCTGTATTTGATAGCTATTGTTTCCATGAAATACAACCTAATCTTCTGTATATCCAACTTTATTGAAATACCAGATGTCAGACTCCGAGTGTTATGACCAAGACTGCAGTGAGAATCAGAAGCTGAATATGAAATGTGTCCCCGTGTTGTCTCCTTCAACATCATTATCAGCAACATCAATTAATTTCACTTTTGCCGCCAATTGACAAGATGAGAACAGTTGATGGTCTACCTATCGATGGATGGCATTGACTTTTGCCGCTCCCTGAGGATGAACAATGCATTTATTGCCTTTAATGGACATCATTGCAACTTCTGTTGTTCACATCATATATTTTTTTAGTGTAACGCTTATGTTGGTAGCTATTGTGGCTGCATTCTAGCAAAATGATCACATGATTTTAATCTCCTGCTTCTCCGTGGATTTATTGCAAGGTGTTGCCAATGTCTTCCATCATAGCCAATACTGAGATACCTGGCCCTAAACAGGTCCACACAATCCGTGTTATAAATGCACGGCACTGGGTCGAACACGCACGACGATACACATGTCTGCATGTTGAGTGGTTGATTAAACAGGCTTCAAAAGACACGACCCGGATACAACGCACTGGTTTCTGTTTATATATAGATATAAAGCAACGGTTACTAACATAGTATGTCTCAAAAGTCGCGTCTTACACTTTATCACATATTTCATCCACACACACAAAAAACACCAGTACAAATAAATTCGAATTTTTGCAAGTGATATTAGATTTCCCTTAACTTCGTGAACGAGTGACCATATTGTTGTCACAGTATCGTTTTAGGCGGACCCCAAAAAGTCCCGTCAATAGCCCCCTTCATCCCCCTCTTCTCTCTCCCACCTTCCGAGATCAATTGTTTTACTCGAAGTTGTGATCGACAGGACGTCCTGGCCTAACTAAAAAAAAAAAAAAAAAACACAATACCGTCTCGGCGAAAACAGGACTTATGGTCACCCAACCTAAGGATATTATAATGTTTAATTAGTAATAATTACACATGTAATACTGTTTTCGTAAAGAGGCGAATTTCTTTGATCCGTTTTGACTAACGAGTTATGTAACCCTAAAACAAAGATTATGCTGTAAATGACACACACGTTTGTTTGTTTGGAAATCAGTTCCCATGAGCAGCAATGCATGGTGATTATTTTGCTAGCCTATTCCGCATACAATGAATACATGTGCTCGTATAACTCGAGGGAGGCTAATGCTTGAGATGAACACCTGAGAGTCAAACTCCTATGAAACGCCTGCAGTCTGAACAAGTTCCGTTTACTCAATGAACTGTAAGCATGCGGATTGGTTAGCTTCGAACAGGTGTCCGTTTGTTCATATACAAGGGCATGATTATTTATAGGCTGCATGTCAAACTTCAACCACTTGCACCGGTTACTGAGTTTCAGATTTGTTTTTAAGCGAGGCAAAACTTATGGAACAGACTATAGAGGGCTAGGTTTCTTTCTGGTCACGCTGAGGTCAACGGGAATGAAAATAAGGTTCCCCGTGTGGGTTCCGGGGTCCCATTGTGGGAAAAACAAGAATAGACCCACTGCCTCCCCAAAAGCATGTCGAAAGAGTCGACTAATTGGGGAGCTTCCTTTGAAGTCGGAGTGCATCTGCCGGAGAGGCAAGGAACCAACAGTCTGTATTCAAGAGAATGAGATCTGTAAAACTGATGCACACGCAACACTCAGGTTCTGGAGCAGGACTGCAGTTCAGTAATGGACGAGCAGCCAGAGTGTACAGCTGGTGAACACGAAGAAGAAGAAGAAGAAGAAGAAGAAGAAGAAGAAGAAGAAGAAGAAGAAGAAGAAGAAGAAGAAGAAGAAGAAGAAGAAGAAGAAGAAGAAGAAGAAGAAGAAGAAGAAAATAAGGTTGATTTTTTAAATAATGTTTTTAATGGACACAACAACCATAACATTAATCATAATAAATCATGTTAACTATAGAAATCTGACGGAACTAGCGTGCACAAGATGCTCAGAGAAAGAATGAACACTTAACAACACCTCTTGTTTGCAGTCACTGATACAATGAAGACAGATTAAAAACTCACAGAACAAACCAGTCGTGTCACTGATAATTACGGAACAATCAATAATCTGAGATCTGTGAAGTTAGCCACTTGATGTTGCTGACTTACATGTACTCCTGCCTTCTTCATAAACCTTTTTTCCTTTGCCTTTTGCAGCACATACTTTAACAAGCAAGTTCCCATTCCAAATCCCTCCGGTGTCCTAGCTGGCCTTCTGAATGAAAATCAGCTTTGGTTTTCTCAGTTCGAGTGACTGTAATATTTCTGTGCACCAATTTCCTGCTTGTGTGCCTCATATTCATAGAAATAACCACATCTTTCACGTTTCAATGTAAACCGTCTCATTGTTTCTCTACTGTAGAAATTTATGACACCATCAATCAATGCAGAGTTGGGGGGGGGGGGGGGGGGGGGGGGGAGAGAATAAACCACTGCGCCCCTAACAATCATGCCGTGAAAGGCAGCTTTCTGCTTGAGAGATGAGGAACTAACATTCTGCATACACATAAAACATTTCGGTAAAACGGATATACACGCAACAAGATCAAAGTTCAAAAGTAGACGAACAACCAGAACTTTCCTCATGAGTGTACAGCCAGTGAGTGCTAACAAGAAGAGGTAGATATTGTATAATGATTTAGCTATTTATATTCTCTCTATATTCTTTATCATAAGCGACACTAGGAGTTTTCGCGCGCGCGCGCGCATACACACACACACACACATAGTATCAAGAGTTTACAATGAAAGTAGGACGGATATTATATATATTCCAATATAAGCCATAAGTGTTGCATGAGACATTATTTAGGTTAAAATGAGATTTAAAAATTTCGCATACCCTTGCCTCACACATCTCTTAGTGCAAAATTTCGAAATCTAAGGTAAACGTCAATGTGAAACCAGCGAATACAGAAATTTAGCAAGTTTTCACTTTCAACACTAACGACGTATCAGAAAAAAGTTAACATTTTCACGAATACGACAAATAGAAGGCAATAAGAAAGATGGAATAAATACTCACGTACTGTTTATGTAATAAATGTCCGACCTAAAGACTAGCGATGTGTCGATCCATTTATGATTCCTGATTTTTTTGTCTGTGACTTCTTCAATTTGCTTCAATATAGCGTGTGCCCTTAGAGCTTTCTGCTTCTATAAATAGACACATGATTCATACCGGTGTGTGGGTTTATCAACTTGACTATGACTCATCACTTTTGCTGTCATTTCCAACTGTAGTTTACTCGATATGAACAATAATTGTTTACAGCGTCGTGAGTAACTTGTAGTGTTTTAGACCGAACTGGAAAAGGCTCACTTTGCCCAAACCTTAACAGCCTCCCCATAGTTACGCTGACACACAGAGTTGAGGAGTTCTGCTTATGCCTTCTAACATAAAAACATAATTACCGTCAGGATCTATCTGCTGGAGAGATTTTGGCTATCCTCCGAATAATGGCCCCAAATTACCGAGGCCGAAAATAAACCTTAACAGGGCTTCAGTCACATGTAAATTGCGGACCTCTTCCGGCAACTACACAGCATACCGCCGGTGTATCTCCTGCGCCGCTACGCGGGGACTCACCATCAAATAAAATGGAGGAAGCTGCATGAGATGCAGTAGCTGCTGCTCGTGAGTCCCAACCATATAGTTTAGCCCCGCTCCGCGCCGCACGCAGCGGCGAGTTAGACATTCGGCGGTAACTTTAACTCGACGGAAGCTTTTCCGCGGTATGCTGTGTAGTCGCCAGAAGAGGCCCACTATTTACATGTGACTGAAGCCCTGTTAGGGTATATTTTCGGCCTCCTTAATTTGGGACCGTTATTCGGAGGATAGCCGAGTTGTTTTTATTACAACAACAACCACACGGGACAAAAATGCGCTGGAACAGAATTTCTAGAAAAAATTATTTTCAATTTCAAGTAAAAGTTCAAGGGAGACAGCTCTAAATATTTGTCATGACGTTTGTTCACATGGTGGATTATCTCTCTTACAACAAGCAGTTTACTAAGCCTTGGTTAGCAGGCGGTTGCAGTAGCACTGTGCCGCTGTCGTGTAGAGGCTAAACGCTCGCCTGTGGATCGGTAGGTCGTGAGTTCGTGACCAAACGGTTCCTTACTTTTTACAAAAACGACTTAGGCTTCCAGGTCGACCCAGCGTTAAATGGGTATCATTTGGAGTCCTGGGAAGTGAAGGCGGTCGGAGTGATACTGACCACATCACCACCAAGTGCCGATTCGTCTATAAAATACAGATCTAGCCCTATATGCCCAATATACCTGAGGGCGTGGACAGGCCCTTCAGTACTAGCAGCAGGCAAGGCTTCAACTGGACTGCAAACGCCCCTCCCCCCTCTCCATAACTGCTCCGTTTTGGTGCCAGTGGAAATCACACCAAATATCCCCTACTCACACATTTCAAAACTAATACACAGCTCGCACTGCTGCACCAAGCACTTAACTCAGTAGCTTAGGCAGCGAAACTGCAGACTCCAGTCATATGTGGAAACTGCTTCAGCAAACTCTTGCTAGAAGTAAGGCCAAACGAAAGCGGCAGCTGGTCTAGAAAGGAAGCTCTGACAGATAGGCAGTCAGAACACTGGTCCTCTGATCTGGCAGTTTCTGCACTTGCTTTGTTCCTAACATATTAGTGTTACCTTTCCTTTTGAAGTTAACAAAGCAGGCCGAGAATCATGCTTTATATGTAACACATGGTCTTTCTTCTACTCAGGCTTTGTGGGATTCTTTCGTCGTGGAAAGACGCAAATAGGTCCACAAGGCAAAATGCAATTTAAAAAAGCTACGTTCTTTCTTTCTTTCTTTCTTTCTTTCTTTCTTTCTTTCTTTCTTTCTTTCTTTCTTTCTTTCTTTCTTTCTTTCTTTCTTTCTTTCTTTCTTTCTTTCTTTCTTTCTTTCTTTCTTTCTTTCTTTCTTTCTTTCTTTCTTTCTTTCTTTCTTTCTTTCTTTCTTTCTTTCTTTCTTTCTCTCCATCTTTGTTCGTTTCTTCATTTCTTTCATTCTTTCTCCACTCTTTCTTTCTTTCTTTCTTTCTTTCTTTCTTTCTTTCTTTCTTTCTTTCTTTCTTTCTTTCTTTCTTTCTTTCTTTCTTTTTCTTTCTTTCTTTCTTTCTTTCTTTCTTTCTTTCTTTCTTTCTTTCTTTCTTTCTTTCTTTCTTTCTTTCTTTCTTTCTTTCTTTCTTTCTTTCTTTCTTTCTTTCTTTCTTTCTTTCTTTCTTTCTTTCCTTCTTTCTTTCTTTTGCTTAGCCTGTATGTTGTCGTTCCCCATCCGCCACCTCTTCCTTATGATATGATCTACCTCTGGATGACTGTGTCATTACCCTCTGGCATACTACTCTGAGTCTTTCTTCAGTTTCACAAGGCAACATGCAAACCAACATGAAAACAGATGAGCCCATCTGCTCCCAATAGCCTTGAACATGTTGTCTCTGTGATGCCGCCCCGGACAGACAAACTTCGTGCACTGACTGCACGTTGATTTGATTTCGTGTCTTGGCGGCAACGAGAAACAGACGATATACCGGTGCGGGGTGGTGTATCCAACCTGCTCAAACAACGCAGCTTCTGTACCAGCAGCTTCTGTTAAACTCAGCAACCATCCAAACCTGTCAACTGATTTCACATGCTACTACAATGGTTTCCAGCTTCCCCAAGTATTTAAACGTGATTGTTATTTCTGTCTTTTATATATGCAACAATCAAATAGACTAACAATCGACGTTTTCTTGTCTGTGTCTGCCGCGTAGGCCTTTGCGAACGCGTT
>CAJHNH020002155.1:50000-54416 GCA_905116865.2 Candidula unifasciata
TATCAGTTCGTGTGCCGACACACCTCCATGCCATGCAACAAGACTTGCACGAATCTTGTCTTTCTCTATCCCTCCTTCCACAGATCTTTCCAGTGGAGTAACCCAGCGAAATGAAGACGATCCTGTCTATCTGTAGTTAATTCTACCAAAACAGAAGCCCAGCTGATAGCGCGTTGGCCATCGACAATACCCATGTGTGTCCGATCTCAAGTTTGAGAACGGGGAGTGCAGAAATGCTGCATACAGCCCCAGATAAACGGTGTACGTGGTACCGAGGCTGAAGGGCTTCGATGCTCAAGACACTGATCCCAAATAAGCTGTGCTCAAGTGCTTCAAGAAAGAAAAAACCCAGAAATACGGGGAGGTGAACACACACGAGGAACAGTGTGGTAATTCAGGACACGATGGAAGTGAGAGACGACATGGAATTGGTGCTGTTTATAATTTAACCGCCTAATCTCTCGTGTGTGTGTGTGTGTGTGTGTGTGTGTGTGTGTTGTTATTGTTGTTGGGGGAAAGGAGGGGGGGGGGAGTGACGGAGAAGAATAGGAATAAGAAAAAGATCAGTTATACGGATTGCAACTGCCCTGGTCTTACGTACAATTAGCACTTTATTGCAAGGTTTTACCCAGTTTTCACCGATTACTTTGAATAACAAATGCCAGTTGTCGATGTTCAGATTTGGGGAATCTTACCCAAGAGCAAGTTCTCTAACAGCTTTGCTATAAGAAGGAACCTTTCACACACAAAAGAAATCACTATGCGTATCGTTACACATAGTTATCATCTCTGATATGATAACTAAGGTTTCCGATGACAAGCAACTCAACAGCCCCATAATTGTTCCGATTCTTTCGTTTCGCGCTTTATCCGTGGCTCCAGATTTGATCTAATTGTCGAGGAACTTAGACCGGTTACAGACGAAGCCAAATTTGACGGTCTGCTGGCGAATGCCATGTCACGGAACTGGGTTAAACATTGGCCAGTATTTAATGAGTTCTCACGTTCTCATGAAAGCCCAGAGCGAATCGGTTGGATCCCCTAGGGACACTGGTGACTAGCTTGTGTCAGTCACGCCTCCTTGTCAAGGCGACATGCACTAGGCAACAGCAAGTAAGAACTTGTCAGTGCTTGGTTTTGTGTATATAAATCGTAGGTTGTGGATTCTTGGGAGCATCCGAGAGGGACCAGCCAGGGTAAGAGTAGACAAGCTGTCTAGGATCAGTGGTGAGTACATGAATAGTTAGTGATCAATACTGTAGCAGTCAACAAGCACGTTTCATACCTGTTGGATTGCTGGGAGTTATAGACATTACAAAGTAGACTCAACAAAATCTATAGATACGTGATGAAGCAGATAAAGGAGAATACAGTAGACATCAAGAAAAGGTAGTGTAAATTCCGGCGTGTAAGTCGAGTTTGCATACCCACATCATTTTTCATAAACTAGGCGTCAATATATACGACGAGTATCAAACACATTAGGTAGGTATCGACTTAACTCTGAATATCGAGTTTAAAATCTTGAGGTCGACTTATACGCCGCAGCTTACAGAAGATATCATTAGAAATCCAGCTATAAATATTAGAAATCAGACCAGTCAAGGGAGAGAAGCATACAGGCAGCACTTTAGCGGGTCGGTGAATATTGTGGTAAAGTCTTTTAGTGTGATATCATGAATGCACCAGTTTGATGTGTACAGATATTTGTGAAACAAATTGATCTTAGAAAGACAATAGTTTTAAATATATTAGCAAACGCCAGAAACATTAACAATTCTAGCTCTCTGTGTGTGTGTGCATAGAAATAAGGGCAGACCCAACACACGGAGAGAGGAGCTTGAGAGTCAAGTCAAAACCTCTATGGAGAGGGATGCATGCAATACCGAAGGTTAGAACGACTTGGCCTGGGTTTGTTGAAGGCCTATGCTCGATTAGGGCGATAGAACAGAATAGAAAGATACAGATACCCACGTATCTGATTAGCAAATTTTAAATTCTGAACTCATCATTTTGAAGGACAAAAAGTAAGTAAACAAATCAAGCATATAGTTTTATTTTTTAAGGAAAAATACAAGAATTAAAAAAGGAAAAAAAATGGAATTTAGGTCAGCCATTGTTATTTAAGGCTGTCTCTAGTAGACGACATTTGTGCTACCATTGTTGGCTAACAGTCTTTTATCTGGATGTAAAGATGAGTCGCTTTAAAAGAATTTTATATATACATTTGATTAAAAAACTGTTATTAACTATATCATACGTTGTATGTGAATTCAGTCAGCATGCCACTGATAATAGTCTAGTATGCCACGCATGGCCCGCGTCCAATAGGCTGCAGAAACGATAAAACGAAAGTTCCAGAAGGCATAACAAGACAGATATTAATCTCTGACACACATGATGGGGCTTTTATGAATTTGTTCTACTTAATTTCTTAGATTTAATCCAGGTGTTGTCGAGGCAACAACACGATTTGTTTTTGATCAGGAGAAAACGTAAAAAACAACAGCAGAAAAACGAAGTGCAATAAAAAAAATCATGGAAATAACCTAATATTAATATAACGACGATGAGCTGCTGCTGTCGCTGAAGATTATGATAATGATAATGATGCTGATTATGATGATGACGATGATAAGGACATTAAAAGATACAAGCAAAAAGAAGAGAGGAAGAGAAGGAAGTAAGAGTACGATAAGAGGAAATCAAAATGGAGGCTCAGAGAACTACAGTAGAACTATATCTTAGACATAAACATTTACTGAGTAACAGTTTTTGATTTTATATGTTCTGAGTTACCTAGCTACATTTTAATGAAAACACAACAACAACAACAACAAAAACTTCTTATTCTACTTAACATATACTTTAAAAAATTACTACTTCTTTTACTACTACTACTGCTGCTGCTGCCTCCAATATCACCACCACCATCATCACTACTACCACTACCACCGCTACCACTACCACCGCTACCACTACCACCGCTACCACTACTACCACTATCACTACTACTACTACTACTACTACTACTACTACTACTACTACTACTACTACTACTACTACTACTACTACTACTACTACTACTACTAAAACTACTACTACTAATACAACTACTACTACCACCACCCACTCCACTAACACTTCTACTACTACTACCACTACTAATACTACTGCTGCTGCCTCCACTAACACCACCACCATCATCACTACTACCACCACTACCACCGCTATCACTACCACCGCTACCACTACCACCGCTACCACCACCACCACTATCACTACTACTACTACTACTACTACTACTACTACTACTACTACTACTACTACTACTACTACTACTACTACTACTACTACTACTACTACTACTACTAATACAACTACTACTACCACCACCCACTCCACTAACACTTCTACTACTACTACCACTACTAATACTACTGCTGCTGCCTCCACTATCACCACCACCATCATCACTACTACCACTACCACCGCTACCACCACCACCACCACAACTAGTACTAATACCCCCCCCACCACTAACACTTCTACTACTTCACTAACACTTTTACTACTGCAGCTGCCGCCACCATCACTACTACGACTACCACCACTACAATCACCACCACCATTACTACAGTCTAACTGCTGTGTACCTCAGCAGGATCAATGAAGACACGGGCAGCAGACGTCAAGTACATCGTCTGAGTTCCCAAAGTTCATCACTGTGACTATCATCATGTTTATCGTCATCGTAGTCGTCGTCATCTCTATCATCGCCATCATCATCAACATTACATACCATCATCATCATATATCATTACCATCATCATCATCGCATACCATACCATCATCACCATCATCATCATCGCATACTATACCATCATCATCACCATCATCATCGCATACCATTCCACCATCACCACCATCACCATCCCATACAATTACCAGCATCATCATCATCATAATCACCACCACCACCAGCATCATTATCATCACATACCATCATCATCGCATACCAGCATTGCCATCATTATCACATAATCTCATTGCCATTATCATTACATAACATCATCATCGCATAACATAATCGCCATCATCGTCACATACCACCATCATAACACACCATTATTATCATTATCACATACCTTCATCACCATCATCGTCCCTATCATCATCATCACCACTACCATCACTGTTTTTACTATCATCATCATCATTATCACCATCGTCGTCATCACGATCATTATCATCATCATCCCCAACATCATTATCACATCATCATTAACATCATCGTTATTATCATCATCTTCACCATTATCATTATTACCATCATCATCATCAACGCCATCATCGCACTGCCACAGTTTTCATATGCCCGTGGCTATTACTATTTATCAACATCGCATCAGCGTC